>JAJDFF020000124.1:0-86515 GCA_021527025.2 Geoglossum cookeanum
GCCTTCTGGAAGCCGTAAGCGGTTTGGGCAGTCCGACGCGGCTGAGAGCCTCCTTTTGAGAGCCTCATTGTCAGCGCTCTTACAGATTAGTTCTTCTTCTAATTTACAAGACTGAAAGCACTTCTACTAATTGTTTCTTTATCACCGTGATAATCACATTGCTTCTATAAACGCATTATGCTTGCGTCATGCCAGAGCTACTCCATTGTTACTATAAGTCGTCATACTACTATATATCCCCAAGATCCATACTACCGTTCTTATACCAAGCAAGTCATTTAAGGGCATAAGTTTCTGTAAGTTCAAAGCGTTTTTTGCATTTCCAATTAGTGATACCATGTCGCTTGAGGATTTTTTTTAATGTAAAGCGCCCATAAGAAAGTCCACAAGTATCGATGATTTGTTGGTAGGTATCTTTTGGATTTAATCATATATGTTGGACAGTAATTCGTTCTTCTGTATTGGTATAGGACTTTCCTCGAGACTTCTGTGATAGAGATTCACCATTGGTGCGAAATTTATCTTGTCGCAATGTGGATTGTATGGTGCTGTGCATCAAATCTAGGTCCTTTACAATTTTGTCAGGATTTGCATCTTCTGAAGCTTTCCTAACTATTTTTCCACGTAAGTAGGAATGTAATTCATATCTATAGGATTGATTTCCAGAGATAAAGCCCAACAAAGTTCATAAAGATGGCATTTTCACTAGCAACGAGAGGGGAGGTAAGATGAAAGATATGTAAAAGCGCGTTGTTTTCACATTTCGCCTAATATAAGAACTGTAGCATGGGTCTTAGGGAGTGTAAAGGTCGCCCATATGGCAAACGTCAGATGGCTGAGGGCCGCAGGCGGTCCGCCGGCGGCACGTGACCGACATGTATTTAGCCCCATTGCTGGCAGCCCTTTGGGGGTCAGCGATTAGTTCTTATTAAGAAGTCATCAAGAAGTCACCTTAACCTCATCTCTCATTGCTAGAAACCTAGCCGGCGCTCCTACGGATCGCCTGTGGCACCCTGACGGCACAGCTAACTGCCTGCCCATTGATTCATTGCCTAAGAGACGTCTATATACACTGCGACCGGCACACTACCGGTACCACGACGAGACGCCTACGGAGAGGCGTCTCAGCATCCCTTACAGGGAGATATAGTAGTGTGACGGCTTATAGTAACGATGAAGTAGCTTCGGCGTAGCGCAGTAGTAATGCATTCGTAGAGGCAATGTATTATCACAGTAGTAAAGAAGCAGTTAGTAGGAGTACTCTTAGTATTATGACTTAGAAGAAGAACTAATTGCTGCCCATTCTACTATGGGCAGCGGGCTGCTTAAATACATGGTTTCACCGGCTGTACGCTGGTTACCTTGCCTCATAGCTATACACCCATTGTCCTGCCTTCTGCTGGTAATGGCAATGTTGTCAATGGGTGTCTCTATTGTTTTCGTAGCATCGTTCCTATGGCGTGCTGTTTTCGTAACGATGTCTTTGTTCAATAAGGACTGTTTCCGTCATGCGTCTAGATGTGCTGGACATCATATGCTTGCGGTTGCTTGCTTGCAGTCTCGTCGCTGTCGCGGAGGACTGACATTGTTGAGTCTTCTGGAAGCTATAAGCGGTTTAGGCAGTCCGACATAGCTGAGAGCCTCCTTTTGAGAGCCTCATTGTCAGCGCCTTACACTTAATATGAGTTAACGGGTACTATATAATCTCTCTAGCTTACTAAAGTAAGGGGATGAAGTCTTTTGTAGAAATTGCTGGATATCCTCTCTTGAACTATTCAGCAAGCAAAACACCATAATGGCATTGTAAAGGACCAAATAGACCAATATTCAGAGGCTGAGTAAGGTAGATATAATATGCTAGAAGAACAAATATCAAAATTCTATGCCTCTAGGCAAAGTTAAGAAAGGGGTAGTTGTAATGTGATTTATGGCTATCTAGAAGAAGAAGGTACCAATCTAAGAAGTTTCTATATGTAATATTAGTTATATAAAAGTAGAAATTCATATAAAGTTAGTAATAAAAAAAAGAGAAAAATATAAAAAGTAAAAGGAATAAACTTACTTAGAATGTGTATTAGGCTCAAAATTGTATTTTAACTATCCTAATCCAATTTCATTTGATATTTAACCTTTGGATGAATGTCCATACACCTATCCAGAGCTTCCTTGCCCCTTAATATATGTCCCTATATAGTGATTTGCCTCCTTTGTGACCACTAAAGGGGGCAACACTGTTCCTTCAGTAGACACATATTTCAGAACAGTGATTAGCTCTCTATTTCCATCTTGAATATACTTAGGATTCTTTCTACCCTTCCTGGTAACCACTTTATACTTTGTTAATATCCCTAATAAAAAGCCCTTTTCATTCATATTTCAAATATTAGCCTCCTTAACTTTATACTCTTTCAGCACCTTATGTGTTACGGTTGTATATAGAAACCCATAGAAATCCGTAGACTGGCTAAGCAAGACAGGATCAACTAGGAAACGCTGAAACTGTCATGAGAACCAAGAGTCCACTTAAATACTCTTCAAGGAGGACTCACGGTCATGTGGCTGAGTCCATGTGAGAGTCCGCGGAGGGGAACTCCCGGGCGGACTCAGGAGTTTGCATTCTGAGTTCGCGACAGAGAACTCAGGAACAGACTCACAAGTCAGGACTTGGCATCTATATAAGAACCTATAAACATATAGCTAGAGAAACCTTAGTAATAGCACCTTAGTTCCAATATAAGTTATTTGAGCTAAATCAACTGCATATGTTTTATCTTATCAAGTCCCCAATGACCTATTGTTGCAAGTGCTAGACTACGCCCTTAGGATCCATAACATTATGAAAGAACTTGAAGTAATGCTCCAGTACTTTAGAGTTACTAGCAGCACTTCTCTGATGCTCCAGGCGCTGACTAAATCTGATTTAAAGCTCAGAGGGGCACTGTCACAAACGTAGATTCCGGGGCTTAGAAAGCAAGGTAGGATTACTTCTATTTGATGATTCAAAGCTAAAGAAGAGAGGAGGTATAGAAGGAGGCCTCACATTTATATACATAAGAAGAGAAAGCTCTCGAACCCGCCACGAACTGTCACAAGCCATGCCAGCCACAGTTGGGTCCGCCGGCTATACTACAAGTGGTAGTGGTTTGTGGTGTTTGCAGATTCGTTGGGTAGCACGGTTGAGGTTCGCGTAGAGGCTTGCATCATGGTTAAAGCCCGTGTAAAGGTTTGAGGGCTTTGTATAAGATTCGTGGGTCTGGCGATGAGCTCATGCGGCTCGATGCGGCTCGTGGAGGCTAGATTGGAGGCTCAGATCGGAGGCGATTGGAGGCTTGTAACAGGTGCTTAATGTATAAGGAGTGGTCTTCTGGGGACTTCATGGTAATGTGACACTTGCTGGTCGCCAGATATGCATTCTAGCGACTAGAGGCTACAATTGGGCCTACATTTGGGTCAGTTGGCTAGAGGGGTCGGGAACATATTGGGTCGCGATATGGAAGCAGTTTCGAGATATGGAATATAGACAGAGGCTCGATTCTAATAGCTTAAAAGAACTGATCACTGGCCTCACTCCTGAGGCCAGTGAGACGATTATCTACAGGGTATGGCTCAATAACCCCCTTGGGTTACCTTATGCGCCAACTTGTCGACCCAAGCATATATAGCCCATGTGCTATTACATAATCAATCTATCTAGCTAATACTTTTTTAAAGAGGTCCTAAGTTGGGAATGCTGTATTATAGTTAGAACCTTGTCCCTAATAAGATTCAGGCATGGTGAGATACCCATATTATCTTGCATACAGATCCATTTAACCAATACTTACTCTTATTAAGGATTAAGGAAGTATTCATGAAGATGTACTTTTTGGCATTGTTGTCTTCTCTTATTTTTTCTATCACGCAGTATTTTCTCTGCTACATCAAACCTCCTAGCTGTCAGAGGAAGGAAAAGCTTTAGTTGGAGAGTCAGTTTCTTCAGAGTAGCCTGTAGTCTGTCCTCATAACCTTTATTTTGTTTTAGAGGCATGTTTTAGCTTTGTAGGTTTATAACTTTTGAAGGAGAAGAGATATGAGAAATTTGAGATCACTAGGCGAATTTACAGGTAAAATTGACCTTAGAACAAATCACATATGTCAATGTGTTAGTGCTGTAGGGTTGGGTAGTCAAGTGAAGAGATACATACAAACTTGCATATTCTTATAGATACTAGTTCTAATTCTCAAATAGTGCCCCATTATTTTTGCATCTTTGTACCCAACAAGCTTTACTCTTGCTACATTCACTAATAGTATCTATTTCACCTCTCTATAATAGCTGGAATTGATTGCATTAGTTTTGAGTCTAGCCTTAATCTTAGAGAGGGGGGTATATCAAAAAGGGGTCACTCAGGGAATTTCTATATTACATCACCAATACTTGATGCACCAGCCTGAAATTTTATTTTAAATTATTTATATACTAGGCTAGCTCCTATTAAATTTTTATAGCCATAGAACAAAAATTGAATTTGGTAAAATCCAGCAAGGTGGGGTTGTGATGGTTTTCGCTTCAAGGCAACTTTACAGGGTCTGGCAACTACATCATGGAATACGTTACTTTCAGCAAGATGCAAGCAGCAAGAAGTCTTTCTGACAGGTAGACGCCACTTCCAGACCTTCTATTATTTGGACGAGTCTTTGTAAAAGTTGCTGAGTATAATGAGAAGCTTATATCGCTGAGATGACATTACATTATAGGTGCGCTGGTAAGCAGTTGGAGGCAATTGTGGAAGGTCTTCCCAAATGGGTTAAGCCTCTTTTGAGTCACAACTCTTACATCTGTGTAGCAGCAACTCGTTATGAGTCCAGTGGCGCATTAGCGTCATACTACCTACGACTACTCTAAGAGACGCATTGGATGCAACTTTATTACATCTTTCCTGTAATAGGCCCACAAGAGCTCAGACCGCGGAGCGAGCCTTGCTTACTCCGCTAAGGTTCACGGCTCACAAACCTCTTAAGAAGACCGATGAGAATATTTCTTGCAACCTTATCGGTCAATATACCTATTGTACATAGTTCGCTATTAGAATAACCTGACTATATATAACCATGAACCTCATATTGATATGAATTATCGATTCACAGCATGTTTGAGGTACTTGTCTAAATGATACTGAGCCCAAGCACCTGCAGCCACCCGCCTGAGCCCTGACATTTCTCTTAGGGAAAGCCTTTCTGAAAGTCTGTATTGATAGTGCTTACTAATTTTCCAGAGTACTTCCCTTAAGGAACCTACTCTAAAGGCGCTTATACAGCCCCAAGGAGTCTTTCCCCAGGAGATACTGTGGAGACAGAATCTGAGCCGGGCGATTAGCTAGAGTTCTTGGCGTGGGTAGCTTACCTACCTCGCTGCCGCTCGTTTTTCCGTAGCATGTAGCGACACGAACGAGAGCATTGAGCACCCTACCCACCGGCCCCGATACTCTCCACAATACTAACCGTAAGGGGAGAATTTCCGGAGCGTGCTTATAGACCGCAAGAGAACTCCCCCTGAGGATCGTTTCCCTTAAAAGGGATTTTTAAGCCTATTTATGGAACTTATGGGATATTTCCCCTGGGGGGGCTGGCTCTAGGGAATACATGTGTTTCCCTAGGAGGCGCGTTTTGGAAGTGCTTGTAGGACCAATTCCCCTGGAGGTCTGCAACTGTATTAGTTTTTGACTTTGTTGCTAATAATGAAACAAACCTGTCACTGCTAAAACTGCTGCTGCTATAGCTACTAGATCAGTAGCTGTAGTCTCCATCTGACTATATGGTTGCTGGTACTGCTGTTGCTGAAGCTGCTGCTGTTACTGATGGTAATGGCTGTTGAAATGGAAGGTGGCGTGCCAATGGTTGAGTCTTCCCGTAGCGCGGAATAGAGGCAAGCCAATTTACGCTACACCCATTTCGTGGCTCGGCGCCCGGCGCCCCAAGAAGAATTTTTCTGTCCGCTCTTTGTACTTAGAACAAGCAAGCTTCTCATCAATGCCAATCTATAATCTTCAACAATGGCAATAACCGTTTTGGGGGGGGGGAGGTGCGCCTGTACTGGCTGCCGCATGCATGCCTCATTTGTCAGCTTCCTGTAATGTTAGGCATAGCTACGCAGAACAGCATACCAGAATACACGAGTTTTGCTCGCCCACGCTGCAGACATTGATCGGCAGGCCGAAGACGATGGACCAGGCCAGCTCCCGTGTCTTCCGGAACATACATATCAGCACCGAATGCAGAGGGGCAGGAATGCTGCTAGCAAGATCGCGCAAGATAGATCTACAGCAGATGGAAAACACCGAGGAGGGCCCTAAATGGTATAACGCTGGTGTCCGGTCTGAGAGCAAGCGTCACAGGCAAGATCAGAAACGGCAAGGTGGTTGTTGTGCCAACGATCCTTACAACCTTAGTATATTCTTCGACCCTCTATGGGGAATTCAAAAATACATGTTACCATGACAACTCTCGCTCAATCGATCGCAAAAATCTCCTCCTTCGTCTGCCCACTATGCATTAAATCGAACACCTCACCATTCATATATTCATAAACATACGCATCGCTAACAAAGCGGAATGTGGCACTTGTCGGACTGTTGGGTCGGAGAACGTAAATTGTCCGGCCAGAATAGAACATGCAGACTATATCGCCAGAGCCGATATCCTTCGAGGAATACCCAACCCTCCCCTGCGTGGTTGTAAAGAGTACGCGGTTATCCCAGGCCTCTTGCAATGTGAGAATCCAGATATAGAAACGGTCGAACATCTCATAGAGTGGTATATTTTGTTCGCGACCAGCATGGTCTTCCTTTAGAGCGAGAATCGAGCGGAGAAGCCTCTTGAATACGCTATAAGCTTTAAGTTTGGTTGATCTGGAATCACCCACGCCGTCTCTGCGGTTGGCGCCCACGAGAACCTCCTCATGGACTTGCAGTGCCAAACCTGGGTCATTGTGGATTTCGGCACAAATATCCTCCCCACTGTCAAGCCAGGCCAGGAATTCTCGTGCAAACGGCTGGGCTGACAAGAGGTTATCGGTGTTGAAATCTAGGTCCCAGTTGCACTCTGGGCCAACCTTGCAGATTTCGTCCAGCCTAGCGCCGGGAATGGTGATCGTGTTGCTGGAGCTTGAGACTTGAGCGTAACTACTATCCTCGGTTTTGAAGGTTGGGTGGGAGTCTTTGCAGGAGGATGCACCGTTGCTAAGCCCGGCTTCGACAGTCTCAATGTGGTTTTTATTCGGCCAGCCTGCAGTATATACCCCACTAAATGCAGACACTTCCGATGTAGAGTTGAGATTGGGGCACCAAGATGGAAGCCCTTGGGGGCGGTCAGAGGAGTTCGTAGTGTGAAGCAAACCAAGACGAGGTTCATGAACCAGTGCCACTTTGCCGAACTGCGCATATAACTTCCAGTATGACAGTCTGCTATCCTCGGAATAGTCGATTGGTAGATTCTCCCTGTAGATCGCGTCTGGGCCCTCAGCCATTCCTAATGCCGCATATATGTGATCTACTGGTTCTTTTGTGAACCGCTCTCTCCCCAGCATAACGACGTCAAAAAACTTGACCTCACTCTTATTGCGGAGAGAATCTCTTGTGTAGTTAATCCCGATTAACGCGCGGAAGCCTTTGAAGAGGTCGTCTTGATCTCCGAGGTCTTCTGGTTCAGGACCTCTGAAGGCGTGTATACTGAGCTTCATGAGAATATTCACAAAGTGCTTACCCTCCAGGATGTGGGTCCCGCAGATGAAAAACGCTGCTTGGCTGAAAATATACTCCTGAGATACCCACAGTCTCCGGAACCATGCCCTCCGGCTCAGGCTGGCGAGCGGTTGAAACATAGCTATGTCGAAAAGCCTGTCCCGTTCATTCGATCTGATTGTGAATAGACTTTCCACGACATCTTCAGGTGAACTTGGCAATTGGTTCTTAACCTCATCCATGCCAGCCATAGCAAGATCGCTGTTATCCTGCTCCTGCCCAAGCCATACCAAGACGTCCTTTGCATTTCTGTAAATGTGGTGCATATTAGATACTTGCTGGGCCTTCTCTACCTCATCTGCCTGATTGATGCAAATCGCGTCCACCCAAAGCACTTTCTGTCCGGAGGCAAGGCAGATACACCTCAAGCCTTCCCGCAGATGCGGTGTGACCTGCATCGTTTTCCCATCGCACATGATAGTCTCCGTAGGGGCCTCTTTGCCCCAGGCATAGGAGACAGTATGGTACTCGGGTGGGCTGTCACTAGGGTACTCAAGCAATTTAACAGAGATATCCAGCTCGAAGCTCAAGACCTCTAGGACGCGGAACGTGTTTTCAGCGAGTCGAGTGTACTGGTATGACTGACCCTCCGCAGTGGCTGCCATATCCACGTTTCTTGATAGTACCATGCAATTTACGCTCATATACTGAGATGAGCACTGCGATATTCCCTCTCGCGCTCCAAACCTGAACGACGGGGGAGTTTGGCCGCATACATGCTGGTGAGGCTGTGTTTTCACCTCTACCCCTCCCACGACGTAGGGTAATCCAACGGGGCATAACCACAAAAAAGTACAAGGAATTTCCCATTTTACTACTATTAGTGTTACTAGCAAGGTGGCCCCATTAGGTGTATTACGTGTCAAGGTATTATTGTTGAGCCGCAGTTAGGGGCAAACTCTTGGGTAGCTAACTAAGGAATTTAGGGTTATATAGTCTTAGTGCTGGAAATTCTGCTCCCCGAAATTCAATAGATACTTTGCCATCTGATATTTTACTTTATTTTATTTTTACTTTTATTTTATTTTCGTACATATATGTGTATATATATATATATATATTTATTCTTTTGAGCTCCCCCTTCGCAACAACAATGAAAGCGAAAACTTTGCTCTAAACCACACACGTTTATGGGAGGGAGGTGAGCAGGCCGCTGCTTTAGTAGACTCGAGCCCCACCCACCCACACACACACACACACCGCCCATCATCAACCCTTTAGAGCTCCCAATATGTATCATATCGTTACTTTTTACTTTTTTATGGCGATTTTTTAGAGCGCCGCTGCTGCTGCAAGTCAAGTCATAAATCCCCCCCCCCACCCCGTTAATCCACCTTTTTTATTTTTTTTTTGGGCTTGCCGTTTCGTGCTTGTTATTATTATTATTATTCTGAACTAGTAGCTATAAAAGAAAAAGAAATCACGCCAAGGCCTTGGTCCGGTTGGCTTGAAGAAGCCCTGATGGGAGATCCCCCCCCCGCTTTTGAACCTCATTCGATAGAAATCTTCCAATTCTTCCCCCCCCCCGTTCTCCCTTGCCCGCTCCCCCTTCCTTCTCTCCCTTCTCTCCCTTCTCTTCCTTCTCCCTTCTCTCTCCCTTCTCTTCCTCTGCTCTGTATATATAAGCGCATCACTATCCTAAAGCCCACTTCTGCTTTTTGCCCCGCCTCCTCCAATTTCCTCCCCCCCCCCCCGTCCAGCCTTATCGGACTACAAAGTCGAAAGAATATCTGCAGCCTACCTGCCCAGTGACTTACCACCCTGTTGGTCGCTAAATCCTGTCACTGCCAGGCGTGCATGAGGTTAGAAAACCCTTCAAGTCATCACCGCTCCATTACATTATCTAATAAATCGAACCCTAGTACCCGATATCGCTACTGTTGAAGCAGGCACGGCACAGGCAGGCAGATGGACACCTCAAGTAATTCTAACGGACACGATCCCGAAGGCCATTATGCGGGCCGTTGCGCTCGGGCAATCGCCGAGACGTTGGGTGGTTGAGCAACCAAGAAGGGGGTCAATGCTAGCCGCCCCCCCCTCTCCCCCTCACCCCGGCGGCCGGACCCTGACATTGACAGCAACTGGCGGCCCCGGCCCTAACAGTACTTGGGGGGTGGGGGAAAGTCCCTGCCCAGCAACGCGCAACCGAATGTATGGTTGCTAGGTAGAGACTTACTCCTGCCCCCTGGCTACAACGTATCTGCAGTATCCAGTGTTGCCGTGCGCCACAAAACAGGTTTATTCTCCACTTGGGACCGGGTGAAGGACGGGAACAATTGATACCGCAGATGCATTGTATATCAACCTAGAAAAAAAAAAAAAAAAAAAGAACCAAAATCGGTTTCTATATCCCCACCTATAGGGATAATCTCCGGGCCAGTAACGGGAATATCAAGATGCAGCTGGTTTCCTGAATCCTTGCAACTTCCCGGCGGCTTTGAAATTACAAAATGGTCAGTTGAACCTCACTCTCAGGTCCACGTTGGAGTGTTAGGTCTTTTCCCTAATACCACTAGCACCGCCGCCTTCTACCACCATGAATAACTCGTCCGAATTCCCTCTCGACCTCTACGTAAGCTCCTTAGTGAGATTCCTCGACGTAATCGAGTACAACGATGAAAATTTCAAACACGACGAGCGTCTGAAATACCTCCGGTATACCTATTCCGGGGCAGAACAGCATTTCGCGCAACTACTCCAGCAAGGCGTTCTGAAAGCGGACCCGAAGAGACTTGAAGCTGCGATGCGTACTAGTGTAATTGTCGTCGTCTGCTGTTGGGTCAATGTTTCGCCGCAGGTGATGGTTGATATCAGCATATTTTTCGTGTATATCTTCCTGCTCGATGATAGTAACAACGACATCTATCCGGACATGGAATCGTTCTCCGATGACCTCTTTCACGGCAACCAACAGAAACACCCCTTTTGGCGGCTAATGAATCGCCACCTCTCCAACTTTTTGCAGCATTACGGGAGATTCTGCGGGTTCACCATTATCCGCAGTACATTGGATTACTTTCAGGGGTGCTGGATTGAGACACACAATTTCCAAGGCTTCCCGGGCTCCGACTACTATCCGCTCTTCCTTCGACGGTTGAATAGCCTGGGTGGCATGTGCGGTGGAAGCCTCTTCCCTGCCGAGAACTTCGATGAGAAAGCCGTGTTTGAGGAGGTCACGACTACGATTGCTCAGATCGAACCCATGGTTGCCTTTGTGAACGACCTGATCTCCTTCTATAAGGAGTTTGGCAGTGCACGAGACCAGGTCAGTCTGGTCAAGAATTACTGCCAGGTGGAAGGCATGACCTTGCAACAGGCCTTTGACCGACTCACCGACGATACCATCCGCTCTGTTAAACAGCTGAGGGCAGTCTTCGATAGCGGGAGAACACCAGCCGTCGCGGCTTCGGTCCACGCCTACATCCAGGGATATGTGACATGGCATTTCTGTGATGAAAGGTACCGAATGCGCGAAGTCTACGAAAGGTCCGCTGAGACTCACCATGCAACGAAGTTTCGCCACTACTATGAAGCAGCTATGAAAGCGGGAGGTATCGATGTTAAAGAATGGGCCGGGCCGGCGGTACCCATCAACGGCTTCAAGGAAAGCCCACTCGAGGAGAGTCCACTCGAGGAGAGTCCACCCGAGGAAAGCCCACTCGAAGAAAGCCCACTCAAGGAAAGCGGATTCAAGGAAAGTGTACTCGAGGAGAGTCCGCTCGAGAAGAGTCCGCTCGAGGAAAGCCCACTCAAGGAAGGTGGACTCGAGGAAAATGTGCTTCAGGAGAGCCCACCCGAGAAAAGCCCACTCGAGGAAAACGCGCTCAAGGAAAGTGGATTCAAGGAAAGTGTACTCGAGGAGAGTCCGCTCGAGGAGAGTCCGCTCGAGGAGAGTCCACTCAAGGAAAGTCCGCTCGAGAAAAGTTTGCTCGAGGGAAGTCCACTCGAGGAAAACCCGCTCGAGGGGGGTGCACTCAAGGAATATCCGCTCGAGCAGGGTCCGCTCGAGAAGAGTCTGCTCGAGGAAAGCCCACTCGAGGGGAATCCACTCGAGGAAAGTCCACTCAAAGAAGGTGGACTCGAGGAAAGTGTGCTTCAGGAGAGTCCACTCGAGAAAAGTCCACTCGAGGAAAGCCCACTCGAGGAACATGTACTCGAGGAGAGTCCACTCGAGGAAAGTGCACTCAAGGAAAGTCCGCTCGAGAAAAGTTTGCTCGAGGGAAGTCCACTCGAGGAAAGCCCACTCGAGGAAAGTACACTCAAGGAAAGTCCGCTCGAGCAGGGTCCGCTCGAGGAGAGTCTGCTCGAGTAAAGCCCACTAGAGCAAATTCCGCTTCCTACAGAAGTAGTTTCATGAGGGTTTTTCGAGACTCATGTGGTGTGGTGGTGTGAGACACGCCGAATGCGAATCTCTTGGGCTTGGAGAATCAGGGGGATCTATGCTGTTTGTTTGTGTTAGAGATTGAGTAGAAAATAAATGAATTGGTTCTAAGCCTTTTTTTTTTTTTTTTTTAGGAGGGGGGGAAGGGGGGTTCGGCCACACCTCCACGATTTTGACACATTCCTCTCGAGAATTCGTGAAGACGCTGTTGCACAACCCAGTTGCAGCAAGCTGGTGCATGCCCGCTTCCTTTCCAGATACCCTGCAATTCCCCCCCCGCTCTGAGAGAGTTTTCTTTCCACATATCTGCAATAGAGAGCTCTTAACCCCCTCCCCCTCCCCCAGTTTCTCAGGTGTTTAGCTCAGCGGCAGCATGTATTGGGGATGGGGGGGGGGGGGGAATATGCCCGGCAAACATGCTCGGGGTCAAGGCTATGCTATTACAATGCAACGAAGCACCTATAACGAACGGAAACGCATACGACATGAGAACCTTGCTGGAAGGGTCTTGGTATCCGCCGCCTCCCCCGTATTCTCGTTCCCGTAGCTAGCTAGATAGTTGGCTAGAAAACAAACACCGAACGTCCTACCACCCCAGCACGACCCCCGCAGCGTAACAAGTACGCAACAGCACGCAACAGCACGCAACAGCACTTGCTTCCCTTACCGCACGGGTTTCCCGCGTCCGGGGGCCGGATGGCCAAGACACGCTGGCCTTGAACCGCACCCCCCCCCCATAGACCTCCAGCCGCCAGGCGGTGAAATAGGTGAAAATAGATGAAATAGGCTCAGCCACGCCATGGTGCGGATTGGGTCAATCAAACACCGGGGTACGGGACCAGAAGCAAAGTTCCTTTCTAACCCCTTGACTGTCCCCCAGAGTACGGTGCCTGTGGGGTGCGTTTCCCTAGAATGGTTTCTATTGAACCGCGGGACGGTCCCATGAACATCCCGAGACAGCCAGCCCCCCACCCCCCCCTCTGTAGCTGTGGGGATATTGTGGAGGGCTTTCGATGCCGGTAGGTAGTAGGTTCTATATTGCTTCTTGCCGTCTCCATGCCGGGGGAAAACAAACGAACGGCAGCGAGGTAAGTAAGCTACCCTGTCAAGAATCCTAGTTAACTGCCCGAGCTCAGAAGCCGCCTCCACAATATGCGGAGCGGAAGCCGGAGCTAGACTCCAGGGACATATTCAGCTAGACTATCGACCATCACTACCATGAGCCGTTGTCAGCGGGCACGAGCCGGCGGGGCACAGCTGCTTCAAATCTCCGCCTTTTCTTATATATGTTGTGCACCAATCGCCTCCAAACCGCCGTTCGCGAATGGCGTGTGCTGTTTGTGTCACAAAGGTCAGTCACAAAGGCACGAGGCGGATCAATCAATGTAGGTAGAAACAGAATCGACTCGATTGCTTGAATAACTACATGAACGAGAGCATGCCATGGAGCTTATACGCTCCAATGGGCGGCGTAGAATCGTACATGGCAAGCGGGGGAGCATGTGGCAGCAGCAGCAGCAGCAGCAGCAGCAGCAGCAGCAGCTCGCCGCTGCTTGCCACCGCCGCCGCCGCCAAGAGCACTGTAACGAGCAGCTCGCTCACCTAGCCCACAGAAAAGAAAAAAAAAACACCGATATAATATCGGCTCAGGAGGCGCGAAGCAAGCAAGCAAGCAAGCAAGCAAGCCTGCCCCGAGCAACGACGAGAAAAAAAAAAAATGTGCTCGGGCCAACAAAAACGCTGGACCAAACTTCCTATTTAGGAAGTTCTGTCCAGCAACGACCGAACGAACGAACGAACGAGCGAGCGGGAACGTCATGGGCGACCATTATCACCAAGGAGGGTGCCGTGACTTTTTCATTAAAAATCGCCTCTATGAAGTGAGCGGGTTGTGTATGTTCTATCTATCTATCTATCTATTATCTATCTATCTAGCCCCCCCCCTCCCCCTTACTGTGGCATTGGATTGGGTTGGGTGGTGGGGGGGGGACGTTTGTCCCAATCCAATCCATTACCCCACTGAGCAAGAAATGAAATGCTTGCTCCCGAGCACAAAAGACCAGAATGATATATATATATATATATATATGTGTATATGTGTATCTTTTTTTTATTTTATTTTATTTTTTTAACGGTTGATGTTTTAGAACAAAGCTTAGAGTCTTGATATTTAATGCCATGCCATGGTTGTAACTATAGCAAACCTCCCCCCTTCCCCTCTTCCCCTCTTGGTATACTCTCTCGCTACGTCATAAAAACCCGGCCTTGCCGTCTCCAAGCCATAGGGGGGGGAATCCAGGAGCCAGAAAATGGGCTTCTTATTCACAGCTTCTTCTTCTTCTTCTTCTTCTTCTTCTTCTTCTTCTTCTTCTTCCAATTTTTTATTTCTTTCTTGGAATCGCCTGGAGTTGCTGCTGTTGCTGCTGCGGGGAGCTAGAGATGGAGAGAAGGATGGATGGATGGATGGATGGGTGTGAGGGAGTGGGGAGGGAGCAGAGAGGGGGAGAGAAAGCAGAGAGAGAGAGAGAGAGAGAGAGAGAGAAAGCAAAGAGGGGGGTATACTAAGTATGATGATAGATAGATAGATAGAGAGATAGAAGCGGAAAGAAAAGGGGGTAAGGAGGAGGAGGAAGAGGGGGATGGGGGATGGAGAGCTCTGTTGTTTTATATATATATATTTCGATAAATATGAGAGGGAGGGGTAGATGGGAAGGGAGGGGGGATAAAAAAAATTAAAAAAAAAAATAATTTCATGTCGAGCTTGAGCTCTTCGTCAAGTTAGATACAAAGGTTCTGAGAACCTAAATGAATTGGTAAAAAAAAAAACCAACCCCCAGCCTATCCCGGAAGAGAAAAAAAAAAAAAAACGCCATTCCTTCCCGCCCTCCTCTGGTGTGGAACCCCCAACGGAAGAAAAAAAAAAAATTTTTTTTATTTTTTTTTACTTTCTATACAGCATCTAAACTCGCCCGTGTAGTCAACTGCTCGCTCTTATTCCCTAGCTTCGAGATCTGGAGAAACACATCAACCCCATAGCCCTCTAAACTGTGCAACTCTAGACTGCCGGCCCAGTATTCCGCATAAACCCTGCTCATTGGCAGCCCAATACCGAGTCTTAGGTTCGGCGGCCGGCTGGTAAGGGAGCTTAGTGAGCTTTCGCGGGGTTTCTGGCTAGAGCTCTTGTGGGTTACTGCTGATCCCAAGCCCAGGCCTGTCTTCTCATCGAATTTAAGCTCCTGCATTGTGGCGGCCATTTTAGGGACTTGATGGAGGTTCCTCAGGCGGGTTTTTCTCCGGGGACCTTTGCTGAAAGACCAGAGGTGCGGGAGGAGGTCCCGGGGGACCCCGCCGCCCTGGTCGGAGATCCGAATGATAACGTGTTGTGGGGCTTCGCATATTAGGACTGCGACGGGGGGTGGCGGGCTTGTTAAATCCTTTTGTCGCTCTACTATTGCTTGGATAGAGTTCCGTAGCAGCTCCCCTATAATGTATTCTAGGTGGCTTAGAATGTAAGGGAAGGTCGCCTCCAAATGCCCCTCCAGCCTAATTTCTGGGATAGGGGCATCAGCACCATATGCTTCCCGAGCTAGGTCCTGGCAAAGCTTGCCGCACCGCTGGATGACTTCACGGGCGCTACAGCGTAGGAAAACCTCGCCAATGAAATCGGCATCCGGCGGTAGTTTGGCGTCGGCAAAGTGCCATGGCGAGTTGAAGGTCTCTGTAAGAGCAAGGTGCTGTTCGGCGATGACACGGCGGGAGATTCTCTGTTGGGAGCGTTTGGTTAGAGACAAGCTCATTTTTAACTCGAGGGGCAATGTGCAGCGGAGCCCTACAGCTCGGAGAAGCGTGTTCATAAACTTGTCGATATCTTCAGGCTTCATAAGATCTCGGCACTCGAGCACACCCATTGCCAATCTCGGGATTACAGTCAAGTGTTCCTGCAGAACATGCCCGATGACCTTGCAGTACTTGTCGTTGTCCTCAACAGTCTTGATCTCTGGCACTCGCCGCAGAGTTTCAAAAGCCTTGTAGTATAATTCGTACACGTGCGACATGTGAGGGTTGGTCACCACTACGTACGGGAGGGTTTGCATATCGCGAATACGGTGTGCCAACCTGGGACTCGGTGAGCTCGATCTGGCACAACCTGCCAAACAGCATATTCACCTTGTGGGCAGCTCTGTACGAACATAGTTGGCAGAGCTAATCAGCCGGCTCTCCGTCAAAGTGCGGCCAAAGAAGGTAAGCTGGCGTAGGCTGATGGGCTTTGCCTCGCGCTGCACATATCTGGAGGACGATTCACGATGCATCAGCCATGGTCGCCACGACGATCGAGTGAAACGCTATCACGTACTCATCCAGCACCGATACAGGCCTCCACGGCGGGGGGTTGGGAATGGGATTGACGCTGTTGCTGCTGATGCTGCTTGTCTGAGCAGACGCCCGCCGTTGTTGTCGAGCGAGCGGAACGATAGCGACGGCCGGGCGTCTCTTCAGCCCGAGGCTCTGCGCAGCGCCTCTAGAGCTGGAATGAAGCATAGTAGCGGTTCCATACGCAGCAGTGTTGCAGAGGAGCGGGCGAGCAGAAAGGCAAGAAGGGCAGGAGGGGCGATGCTGGGTGAGAAGCTGCAGGCTCTTCTCTATGATTGCTTCTGTCGTGCTTGTGTGTCATGCGGCTTGCAGAGTTCTCGTACATACAACATACATCGAAGATGCTCCGTACAATAATATCGTACGGGATACAAGTGCATGGAGCTTCGAATAGCGGCTGTCGGCCACCCCCCCCGCAGTCACGATACAAGACACGGAGCCGCGACACGCAACCACCAGTTCGAGTACAGTATGGGGCGCCCTGAGCCTGTTGCTGTGCCCACTATCTCACGGAGCACCGAACTATCTGCTCTGTGCATGGCATGCCTTGGCCCTTGGCCCAGGCCTAGGCGCTTCTGGCAGCACGTGGCCAGTTGGGGCAGCAAAAGCCGCGTTTCATCATTTCTTTTGGTCGCCGACGCTGCTGGTGCGGCGGCGGCGGGAAGGCGGCGGCGGCGGTGGTGGTGGTACTATATACAGTATATACAATATATACAATATACAGAGTGCAACACACACACACACACACACACACACACACCGGTGTTACTCGTTGCGAAGTATGTGTACCCCGTGCTATACGCGTGCACCAGCACCTTCCCAGGTACATGTACAATATACGTCTGCGTAGACGCATCACTGATTGGGCCTATTCTTTTTTCCCTAACCGAGAAGCACGACGGTGCGTAATTCATTCACTTGACATCGGCCTCGTTCAGCCGCGTACTGTGGATTGTACTGGATTGTACAGGATCGTTGCAGCTCGTCTTGAATCCCCTTCATTCCTTGAGGTTAATGCTGCGGACGCATTGTGCAATTATCGCGCCTTCCTCTTCCCCGCCGTTCTTAGGAAGCTCCAGACCCACACACAACACCTGCGCTTTTCCCACACTGGAAGGAATTCGCTCTGAAGTCCTGCTCATCATCTTGCCACCAACTTTATACCTGCGACGATTCTGGTCGCTGCAGAGTTACGACCAGTGCCGAGCCCCGACCTGCGAGCAAGTACCTCAATCACCCCGCGGCCACATATATTCTTTTGCCACTGCCTTTGAACCGCTACTACATTCCTCACTTTGCCCCACGTCATGGAGACTGTAAGCTTTACCTCCCTACAGGGCCTGTTTTTACAATCTGTTTTTGGGCCTTGATCTGTCTAACCTGTACTCGGGTGCCTAGCTTGCCGGCCCTGACATGCTCATGGAGGCAGACGACTATAATGACCAAATGACAGACCAGCATGATGTTGCCATCATTGCTCCGCAGCACCTCGACGATGATGTGCTCGAGGAGCATGAGCCACTTGCGGACGATTGTATGTTGGAAATGCCGAGACGCTGGATTTACGGAGGCTAATACAGAGTTTTCGTGTAGATGAAGCTATGAGACTCTTGGCTCTACCAATAAATCCAGACCTAGAGATCGAGGCTGAAACGGTTTCCACATGGCACATACAGGACTGGCGGAGCCTACAGAAGAGGGAGCACGGGCCGGTCATGATGTGTGGTGGCTATCCCTGGTATGCTCCGTCTTGGCTTTATCGGCCTACACTCCAATAATTTCGTTCACATTTGCTCACGACACGGCCTATAGGAGGATACTTTTCTTTCCTTACGGTAACAATGTTGAGCATGCCTCGTTTTACTTGGAGCAGGGGTTTGGAGATGAGAAGCCTCCGGAGGATTGGTATGCTTGTGTGCAGTTCGCGCTGGTGCTGTGGAACCCAAACGATCCATCCATTTATACTACCCACAGTAAAAGCCCCCCAGAGCCACCCACATTCCTACTTAACTCCTCTGACCGCGCAAAAAGATACAATTCTCTAACCTATACTCTTGTAGGTGCCAACCACCGATTCACTATGGAAGAGGGAGATTGGGGGTTCACCAGGTTTGCCGAGATTCGAAAACTGTTTCACGGGCCGTGGGAAGACAAGAGTCGACCCATGGTGGAGAATGATGCCGTCAATATGTCTGCATATATTCGCATTGTCAAAGATCCCACTGGTGTCCTCTGGCATAATTTTATTAAGTACAATCTCCCCCAATTGCCAGTACAATTCACTCCCACATGAGTTGTCACAACTAACTGTGTGGGTATTTAGTTACGACTCTAAGAAGGTTACCGGTTACGTAGGATTAAAGAACCAGGGCGCAACTTGTTACCTTAATTCCCTCCTACAATCACTCTATTTCACAAATGCCTTCCGGAAGGTAAAATATGGTCTTATGTTGGGTGAAACTAGGAGCTAGGTGTGCTAATACGCACTAGGCCATTTACCAAATACCAACGGAAAATGAAGACTCCCATTCGAATAGTGCATACACATTGCAGAGGTTATTCTACCAACTCCAAACTAGTAATGACGCGGTTTCCACCAACGAGTTGACACGATCTTTTGGTTGGGAGACGAAACACATCTTTGAGCAACAAGATGTACAGGAACTCTCGAGAAAGTTGATGGAAAGAATGGAAGAAAAGATGAAAGGTACAGATGCAGAAAATGCACTGGCAAAACTATTTGTAGGACGGACGAAGACCTATGTTTCCTGCATAAACGTCGACTATGAGTCCTCGCGGGTGGAGGATTTTTGGGATATTCAGCTTAACGTGAGCGGAAACAAGAACCTAGATGAAAGCTTCAAGGATTACGTCCAAGTGGAGACGATGGATGGCGAAAACAAATACTTTGCCGAGGGCTACGGACTCCAAGATGCGAAAAAAGGGGTTATTTTCGAAAGTTTCCCGCAAGTACTCCACCTCCAACTGAAGCGCTTCGAATACGATATCAACAGAGACGCGATGATGAAAGTGAATGACCGTTACGAATTTCCTGAGATTTTCGATGCAACGCCATACCTGTCGGATGATGCCGACAAATCGGAACCCTACATTTACCAACTTCATGGCGTCCTTGTCCACAGCGGAGATTTCAATGCCGGCCATTATTACGCCTTTCTGAAGCCAACAAAGGATGGGCTATTCTATAAATTTGACGACGATCGAGTAACACGAGCAACAATGAAGGAGGTTCTAGAAGAGAATTTCGGAGGGGACTACAACATGCCTAATGGACATGCGGTCCAAGGGGTCCGGAACCCCTATACACGAACTCTGTCGACCAAACGGTCGATGAGTGCTTACATGTTGGTTTATCTCCGGAAAACCAGGCTTGATGGTATTTTACCAGAAGTCTCGAAAGATGATACCCCCCCACATCTCCGTAAGCTGTGACCATAATTCGTATGCCCGAGCCTGTGCTGACTGACTCACAGAGAGAAAACTGGATGAGGAACGTGCCTTTCGAGAACAGAAGCGAAAAGAACGTGAAGAGGCACACTTGTACCTCTCAGTAAAAGTCATTTCCGAGGAGAACTTCAAAGCCTACCAGGGGTTTGACTTGACTGCGTGGGATGTTGATGCAGCCGACCCAGCTGCTCCGAGATCTTACCGTACGCTGAGGGCGATGACTATCGGCGAGCTAACTGGGAAGATCGCGGAAGATATTGGCAAGGAGCCTGACCACTTGCGACTGTGGGTTATGGTTAACCGGCAGAACAAGACGGTGCGGCCCGATCAACCACTGGTGGATTCCCTCATGACCATCGAGGATGCTCATGCGAAGTTTGGGACCAAGGGCCATGAGTTCCGTATATGGATTGAGGAGGCCGCGAAGTTTGAGGGAGGGAAGCCCGTATGGCCGGAGATTCAGCATCAGCCAAGCAACAACTCGCAAATTCTCATTTTCGCTAAACATTTCGATACAGAAGCGCAAACGTTGAAAGGGGCCGGCTACTTCTATATGCGGAAACACGACAAAGTACCCGAGCTAGCTTCACCCATACTGCAGCTCATGGGGTGGAGCACGGGGGTCTCTTTGAAGCTCTACGAGGTTTGTAACGTCGACCCATGATGAATTACTAGCCTAACGAATTTGTAGGAGATCAAGCCGGCGATGATTGAGCCGCTAAAACAAAAACAATCGTTGAATCAGGCTGAGATACAAGATGGCGATATCATATGTTTTCAAAAAGCGCTTAAATCAGATGAGTAGGTCTATCTGTTCACTAGGGAGTCTCCTTGCTAACCCCACCCGAATATAGAGGCAACGCTTTAGCGCAAGCGGGTAAATACATTGACGCACGAGAGATCTACGACCACCTCCTAAACCGGATAATGGTCAGATTTTGTCCGAAGACCCAGAGAACTGATGAGGACCAGACTTTCATACTTGAGCTCAGTAAAAAGATGTCGTACGATCAGTTTTCTTCGAGAGTTGGGGAACACCTAGGGGTTGATCCAACGCATCTCCGTTTCACAACAGTCAACCCAACCACTGGGAATCCGAAGTTGGTAGTGAAGCGGAATTTGTGCCGCGATGTTGCACAGATGCTGTCTCCCCAGTTTAACCAATACAGCAGCACCCAACTATCCAATCAGCTGTATTTTGAGGTTCTGGAGCTGAGTTTAAGCGAACTTGAGACAAAAAAGAACATGAAGATTATCTGGCTGAGCGAAGGAATTACGAAAGAGGTAAGTCGTGCTGCCTATTCTCTACATCTGAGGCTCAAGCTGATATTCCCAGGAAACGTTCGAGGTTCTGGTCGCAAAGAATGGTGTTGCGGCCGACATCCTTACGGCTCTACAGAAGAAAGCCAAGCTTGATGACGCTACAATCCGGCAAGTGCGACTTTACGAGGCGAATGGCGGCAAAGTGTATAAGGAACTCAGCTCGGACCATAGCGTCGCAGGTGTTGGCGAATATGTCCAACTTTACGCAGAGAAGATTCCAGAAGAGGAATTGAATGCCGAGGAAGGCGACAAATTCATCAATGCTTTCCACTTTCAAAAGGAGCCGAATAAGACACACGGAACGTCGTTCAAGTTCCTGGTGAAGCCTGTATGTGCTGATATCCTCGAGGGAGATTGGAGCTAGCACTGACGATTCCGTAGGGAGAACTCTTCAAAGATACAAAGGTACGACTAGAAAAGCGGACAGGGATCAAGGGAAAGCAGTTTGAGAAGATCAAGTTCGCTGTAGTTCAGAGATTATCTTACTCGAGGCCCATCTACTTGGGAGATGGTATGAGTCCCTCGTCCCTTTGCTTGTGATACCGAGTATAGCCCAGTGAGCTAACTCGTGTGACAGACGATATTCTCTATGACGTTGCATCGGAATTTGACGACCTACTTGGCTTGGATCATACGGATAGGTCGCGAGCATTTTGGGGTCGGGGAGGGGATTCGATCTTCATTCGGTAGTGAGCTAGCTATCGGGGTAGCTGCTCTCGGCCGGACAATGAAATTTTGCGGAGTTGAAACATACTGTGTTTGCAATACAAGCCATAGAAAAAAAAGGCTCTGTACATGATAGCGGACAGCTTTTCGAATTCTAGAAACCCAAAATAAAGCAATCTAACTGGTAGACATGGGTACGGGACAGCGATGGGTACTCTCGAGACTACGTGTGTACCAGTACTCTGCAGCAGTGAGGTGAAATGGGTTTTTAAAGTGTTTCAGCTAACCCACTACGGCTTCTAGATGCAGTAGGTTTCTACAGAGCAGGTTATGTAATAGAGTGAAGTGAAGCAAGTCATCGTTGAGCGTAAGTATGTACATGTACATACAGAGTACGAGCGGCGTTCGCAGGCTGTCCCAAGACGGAAGAAAGGCTTGCAACGTTTGCCGAATAAAATTCCATGGATTTCACAGAGGGATTTCACGGGGCGTGAGATGTAAGTCGTGGTTGCATTGTTGTGGTGGAGGATGGACGATGGACGATGGACGATGGACGATGGACGATGGATGGATGGGGATGTTGGCGGAGGAGTTGTGTGCCAAGCCTTCTCGGTCCCCTTTTTCCCACCAACACCGTGACAATCTGTCAGTTCTCGAGAGCCGCAACTTCAACGCCTCGACCACAGCCGACGACCAGACATCTTTAGTCTTCATCTCCCTCACTTCCTTCCGCCATGCGAGTTCCTCTTCTGGCGTGCGGGCTTCTGGCCTCCCTCGTGTCGATGGCATCTGCCACGGCGCTGACATATAAAGTCAGTCCGAACGAGAAAGCGTGCTTCTACGCCACGGTTGACAACAAGGGCGCGAAGGTGGCGTTTTATTTCGCTGTACGCAGCCTCTGTCCCTACCTCGCAATTCTCTGTTTTCACGGCGGGATTCGCATTGACCATTGCCATTGCACTGTCGTGGCCAACAGGTACAAGCCGGCGGCGCTTTCGACGTAGACTACACGGTCAACGCACCATCAGAAAAGGTAGTCCTCGAAGGCGCCAAGGAGCGCCAGGGCGACTTTGTCTTCACCGCCAACGAAGTTGGGAATTATCGGTTTTGCTTCGGCAACGAAATGAGCACCTTTGCAGAGAAGACTGTGGATTTCGAAATCGCTGTTCGTACATAAAACCCACTTGAAAAAAAAAAAAGAAAGAGGGAAGTTCCTTTCTAACCCGTATAACAAACCCCAAGGTTGAAAACGAACCACAAGCCCGTCTTCCTTCCAAACAGGGCACCCCCCCAGAACAGACATCCTTCCTCGAGGAATCTATCTTCAAGCTCTCAGGCCAACTCTCCACCATCGCGCGTTTCCAGAAATACTTCCGCACAAGAGAGAACCGGAATTTCAGCACAGTGCGGAGCACAGAGGCGCGGATTTTTAATTTCTCAGTAGTAGAGGTTCTCCTGATGGTGTTGATGGCTGCTCTGCAGGTGTTTGTTGTGAGGTTTTTTTTTCAGGGTGCGAGGAAAGGTGGGTTTACTGGTTTCCTTTCTTTTTTCCCCCTAGCCCATACGAGTGCTTTTTCTTTTTGGAATGTGCCGCTAACAATGAGTTTTTAGGGTACGTGTAAAGCGCGATCTACAACGCGATTGGGGCAGAGGGGGGGAGAGGTGTTGTTGTATCTTTTTATTTTATTTTTTTTGGCTTGAACATGCAGACTGGTGAATGCCGAGCATTTGCTCTGCAATACACTATTTTCGATGCCTCTAGACATGACCTTTAGAGTTCTTTACATGGAGTGGGGTGGGGTCTACAAAACCCTCTAAACTAAACCAAACCAAAAAATAAATAAAATAAAATAAAATAAAATGACACCCACCTCCAGACACACCAGAACTCTGCGTGCCTAGACCAAGTCAGTCACAATACACGAACGAACAATACATATATATATATAAGAGATCCCGAGCTCTTCCCACCCTCTCTCTCTCTGTCTCTCTCTCTCTCAAGCAGCCACCCCTCCTCCTCCTCCTCCACCACCACACAGCTAAAAGCAGATGGAATCACATTTATCACTGGTAATAATAATATTTTTTTTAGGGGGGGGGGTGTACTCACGAATGACTGCTAAATTGTGAATTGAATTAAAACCGAATTTTTTTTTTAAAATTTTTTTCGGTTTTTGGAAAAGGCGGGGGGGAAGAAAGAAAGAAAAAAACAAAACACTTGTTCTGGGGATATTCATTTGACGGGAGGTTTTTAATCCATATGTTTCTATAGTTGGAGAAGGGAATAGGAATTATTTTTTGTACGGTAGCTAGCCTAGCCTATTGATGTTTGATGTATGTATGTGCAATTGTGCAATTGTGTGTGGGAATAACTTTCGTGTTTGGAAATTTTGTTTTTTTATTTTAAGGAATACGTTCATGACATCAAAATCCTCTTGAGAGGAGAAGGTGAGGAGAAGCGATAGAGTCCGTATCCCCCATATGTCCATAGCTCAAACTTCACTGTTTTGGCAATTTTTGATAGCAATGAATCCACCTTGAGAATGCCTATGTATCAGAGTGCTCCACTTGGGCAATTGCCCCTCGTCGCACTGAACCGTTCCTTTGGAGATTCGAACAGTATGAATACCGCCTCCACAAACACGTTAAGGAGAAGAGGGGTACGATTGCTGGGTGCAATTGTAGCGGGCGGACTGTGACGTCGACCGCTATGAATGGTTGATATCCATCTTCCCGGCTCTGGTCATTGGGCCTGTATGTCTTGCCTGACCGTGAGTCATCTGTTCTGGGAATGCCCTGCTTCTATTTCGGCAGGCGGTGTCCATTTGTTGTTGGGTGTGTCGGAGCATGACCCTGGTAGGTGCTCACTTGCGATTAGCAAACGAGAATGAGAGGTGCTAGAGAACTGGTAGTGATTCGGAATTTCATGAATGAGACTGGGTTGTGGTAAAGTCGCCGCGGTTGGAACATACCAGGCATACTCGGTCAGGGCTCGGACCGGATCGCCCACGTCATGTTGGCTCTGCGGTTGTCGGGCTACCTGCCGAGACACGCTTGGGAGGTTGCTATTTATGTAGGTGGAGGTCGAGAGGGGGGCGGCAGGCATAGAAGACATTGTTTTCTGTTCTGTTTCAACAAAGGGGAAAGAGCCAACCGAATAAATGAGGCTCGTGTATGCGGTTTTGTGTGCGGGTAGTTTTGGAGGGAAGAGAGGGAGAGAGAGTGAGAGAGAGAGAGACGAAAAAGGCCCTCGACCGGATGTGTATATCTCTCGGAAGGAATGGCGCTTCAGTGGGGAAACCGATATGAAATAACCACTGAATACTAGGCAAGCCAGCAGAAAGAAAAACAACGGGCAAGTGCTGCAGTGATGGAATGAAAACCAAGTTGCCTCCGCAACTGGACCGATATCCTCGATCTCAGTATTTATCTGCGATCCAGACATCCTGCGGGCCTGGGGACTAGGCGGCAGCGGCGGTCGTCCTCAGGAGATAGACGGCGCTGGCGATCGGCAGGCCAACGACGTGATGGGGATGAGGATGTGGGGGGGGGGAGAGGGGAAAAGGCACGACGTCGTCTTGTTGCTGTGGACGGAGTGGGGATGTCAAAACAACGTACCAAGAACGCCACCCGGCATGCTGACATCATCAAGGGCCCAGTCCACCCCTCGCCGTAGAGCAGTCCGCCGTAGTCCGCTACTAGTAACAACCAACAACCAACATATACGTAACTATGTACAAGTACATACACACACAAACTTCCTTGTGCCCCGCCTCTCCCACCCGACACATCGCATTCATCCACCACCCATCCCCACCACAACAGCCAATCCAACAAGGACAAGATCGTCCATCGCCACGATTACCGCCGCGTGAAAAGCAAACATGACGCTTCCCCCCACACTCCCGTATCAGACTCACAGCGGGGTCCGAGCAACAGACACAAGGCTTGGAGATCAGTGGGGCAATCAGGGAGTGGCTCGGAACTGTTCTCCCTGTGGGAGGGAAGGGGAGCGGAGAGGAGGGAGGGATGGGTTGAATAAGCATATTATTATTATATTGTCCATCGTAAAACTGCGCTGGAGAGATAGATGTTCACGCTATGTAAGTGCACGTCAAGCGTGCTGCTAATCACTTCCCTTCTGGGAAACGAACGGCGAAAAGCCCGACCAACCAGCCAGACGGAACAAGATAGATACGGGGGGAGGGGGGGAATTGGGTAATCCGACAAACTACTGGCCGTCTGTTACCTTGATTTGTAGTGGGCCGCTCTGGCTGGTGGAGTTCCCGTTTCCGCGATAACTCTTCTACCGCACGACAAGAGCTATATCACCTTGTTCCTTTTTGACATGATCACTTTTTGGAAGTTGATATTCTCTTCTATATTCTAAGACGTGCTCTTTAGCTGTTTTTCGTTACTGGGGAAATATTTTACGTCTGAGGCTGCGCCGTAATGATAGCGGGGAATCACAGTCAACGTCATTCGCCCAGTAGATCAGCACTTCTGCAGGTATATGTACTGTGCCGCAGCTACCGAGCCATCATGCCATCGTGGCAACTGTAGACTCACTCCATTGGTAGGGGGTGCCCAGTGTATCGCAATGGATGGCCGCCTCTCCCGGCCACGCCGGTGGCAGAAGGACCAAGCCCATAGCCACCATTATGAGGGGTGGTGGTGTTGGTAATCGCTGTCGGGGTAGGGGGGTTGGGACTTCCAGCCCTAGATGGTTTTGGGCTTTTTGGGGTGCTACCTGCTCTCATCACAGCACCTTTCCCTCGTGTCAGCGACTTCATCTCCTCTTCTTTTCGACGTAGGTATTCATTCCTCTCCTTTAGTGTCGCCTCCAATTCGAGGATTCTCTGGGACAGCCTCTCGTTCTCAGTTGAAATAGCCATTTGGCGTAGCTTTACCGCTTCGCCGCTCGCCTTCCTCTTCAAGATCTCAACCTCACCTCTCAAAATTTCTGCTTCCGACCCTGCCTCTGCTGCCGCGCTGGAGGCTTCCTGATACTGAGCCCTGAAGAAGTCGAGTTCGCGGTTCATATCACCGACCTTCTTCTCGAGGCGTTCCTTCTCGGCCTTGTCCCTCTGAGCTTGCTCCCGATCCATTGCCGACTTGGCAACGTCCGGCCTGGTTGAGCCTAGCAGATCGGCTCTAGCTTGATTGAGCATGGTGTTGGCGCTTTCTCGCTCCTCCTTTAGTTTGAAAATTTCTACCGCCATTTGGTCTCTTCGTGTTCCGCCCTGCTTGAGTGCGGCAAATGCGTTGTCCCGTTCGGCTCGGAGACTCCGCATCTCCTGAACTTGGTCTTCGTATTTCGTTTGTAGTTTCTCGAAGTCTTTGATGAAGTCCTGGAGGCGCTCCTCAGTGCTTTGGCCCTCCTGCTGAACTACCACCTCTTGACTGGCCTGTTGTGTAAACGCAACTATGAGGTTAGCGCCCAGTATCTAGGGGAGGAAGAGCACCGGAACCAGACCTGTGGATCTTGCCTGCCAGCCCCAACCACGGTAGCCATTGCTGGGTGTGTCTCTTCCGGGGGCTCCTCTGAATTGGGTTTTCCTTTGTCGGCGGTTGCGAGGGTGGGGTCGGATGCTCGAGGTTGTGTGTTGTAGACACGTGATACCTCTGATTCACCCGAAACGGGGGTTTGGGCTGGGGGAGAATTTCCTGACCGAAGCTTTTTCTGTGGTGCCGGATTGGCGGCATTGCTCTCGTCCGCCTGCCAACTGCGTTAGCTATATACACTTTGCGATACAGACGTCCAACTATACCAAAGGTCGTTTCTGGGCATTTTGGACGTCGTCAACTTTGCCTGAACGTTCTCTACTGCCCCGGAAGGTCTGTTGTGGATCCGAAGCTCGGGAGTCTGTGGAAACTTGGATACTCCTAATGCTTCCGATCGGGGGTAAAGGCCATAATCTCTCCTCTGCTCCCGATGAAACCCATCTAGCTAACTGGTCTGCCGTGGAAGTAGGCGTTGGGTACTCTGGGGACAACAGACCGACGTCGTGTCTAGTTTGTGCGACATAGTACACTATAGCCCGTAGTCTTCGCCCTTCCGGTACGGATGGTACGCACAAATCTACGTGCTCAACTGAGTTTCGGACCACTAGATGGAAGACTGGACTTTTCTTCCCAACGATGAACGCGTGATTTCTCATGACCTCGACGTGCCTATCGTGCGGGTTGAAAGACCTGTCAAGAGCAATGACAAGATCAGTATTGGATGGAACGTATACTGCTCCCATTTCACCAGTTTCTTGGAGGATGATGGTCATTTGGCCGGGAAGTTTGAAGTTTGTCTTCACGCGACTGTTGTCTGGACGATCCGGGCGGCTAAATTTAAACCGCCTTGCCTTGAGAAAGAGTTCCAAGATGTCTAGTAATCGTTTGCTTTTCGTTAAGATAGCCAGATGGAGTTTTTGGGAACGTATTGCCTCTAAGAAATATCGTAGGAATGAGATCTTTGTGCTGAGCTCTTCCGATCGCTTAGCCTCATCTTCCCCTGGGTCTCTTTGCGGAGAAATTGTTTCGTTGCTATCAAGATCGGGGTGGATAGCCACTTTGCCGATTCTATCGAGTATCTCCTTCATCCGGTCCGCAGACGCTGTGTTGGACTCGTTT
This sequence comes from Geoglossum cookeanum, assembly GCA_021527025.2. NCBI lineage: Eukaryota > Fungi > Ascomycota > Geoglossomycetes > Geoglossales > Geoglossaceae > Geoglossum > Geoglossum cookeanum. Next base: position 28,612 of record JAJDFF020000124.1, read on the forward strand.
TCTGCCCTCAGGAACGCCTCGATATCCTCAAGATGATCGTTAATCGTCTGCTGGTATTGATGCCTGGCATCATTATTTATGGACAAAGGAATGACGAACTCCATTTTGCCTAGGTCTGGAGCCTTGATGGAGCTCGCGATTTGAGTGGATAACTCTTTGTGTGGGAGCATGTCGTTTACTCTTGTGAGGGTAGAGCCTTTACTGTGCGATGATGGCGAGTGGGCTTGAGCCTCGGATACGCGGGGGGGAGAAACTGTCGACCGAGCGGACCTCATCATCGACTCTTCTCGCATAACCCGTTTCGCTGCCCTGCTTGCGTGAAGATTGTTTAGTCTTTCGCGAAGAGTCAGTCCCCTGGGGGAACTGCTCATCGGCTGAAGCTCGTCCGGCATAATATATTCGGGTGATGGCTGTAAGGTTTGTGCTGGGGGTGGGCTTTCGTATCCCTCCAAAGATTGGGAAGGTGCCGGGGGGAGTGGGGGGCTGCGCAGGTGTGGGCCCGAGTCGAGACAGGAGGTGTTTTGCGGATGTTCGGGCGGAAATATACCTTCCCCGGAAGGCTCAGGCAAAATGTTTGGATCCTTGTGGTTGATAGTCTTTGCGGATTGCTCCACTACAGATGGCGTGTGTGCTAGGGGTAAGGGTGTTGTGAGACTCAGGTCAAGTTGTTGAATCTTCTCGGTGTCAAGGGGTCCGCTGCCTTCTCCGGTGTCAAGGGGTCGGCTTCCTTCTCCGGTGTCAAGGGGTCGGCTGCCTTCTCCGCTGCAAGTTTCTATGGGATGACGTTCAGGAGGTTTTTCGATGTCGCTTAGCCGCTGATTGGTACTGCAATTATCGATTCCGCTAGAGTCCGTGTCGTTGTCGTTTGACAGGATCTGGGAAATGGGACCTGCAAATGGCGACACTACTTGTGCTGCCTGCCAGGAATGTCCCCCAGAGTTCTGGGGTTGGCCTACCTCAGCGCCGTGCCCAGTTTGATTCGGCTCTGTGGTGAGTGGAGAAATTGGAGCTGTAGATGACCCCTCGTCCCCTGGTTCTCGTCTGATATTTCCCGCAAACTCCGCCGCTTGACTTATTTCAAGGACCTTGTCAGGTGAATATGATGTGATATGAGGCGAAATAGGTGCAGCAGTTGACCCTTCACCTTGGGTCTCTACCTGATAGCTAGAGATTAGTATACGTTCTTCGCTTTGTATTTGTCTCCTTTCCCTTTCTACGTTTAAAGGTGGAGGAACTTGGGCCTGGAAAATAGAATCTCGATCACTGTCAAGCTCTTCTAGCGAGGGATCTAGAATTTGTGCGGCCCGTGGAACGTTCTGTGCCGCTTGGAAGTGGCTAGATTCCTCACAGTTTGTTGGGTCAGTGTCTCCTGGGATCCCTGAAGAGCTTTCGGAAATCGAAAGGGATGGGGGAGGCTCCACTAGCTGGGACGGCTCTGTTGGTTGAGACGTTTCCCACAATGGAGAAGGTTCTATGTTCTGAAATTTTTCAACCGACCTTGGAGGTTCTGCCGGCCGATGAGTCTCTGTTGGTTGAGGTACCTCAACAGCTCCGGAAACTTCTACCTGATTAAATGCTTCAACAGGTGGAGGATTTCCCAATGGCTGAGAAGGCTCGATTGGTATAGGGCTTTCTACAAGCTCGAGAGCCCCAACTAACCGAGGAGAGTCTATCCGCTGAGGTATTTGTCTTTGCGGAGGCGTTTCCACTTGCTGGGAAGTCTCGGTTTCCACGCGTTGATGTATTTCAATCGACTGAAGCGTTTTAGGTGATAGGTTTTCCTGCAAGGTCTCGAGCAAAATGGGTTCTTCTACCGGCTGCGGAGCCTCAAGCAGCAGAAGCTTTTCGGTCTGCTGAGAGATCTTTGGTTGGGGGGTTTCAATTGGCGGAAAAGGGGCTTCTGCTGGAAGAAGGGTTTCCACTCGCGAAGGATTTTGCCCCTCTCGAGGTACTCTGACTGAGTCAGGTTCTTCCGATGATCGATGAAGTTCTGCTGACAGGGGATTTTCTATAGCTTGCGAAGCTTTCGCTTGTTGTGATTCTGCTATTAGCTGAGGATGCCCCGGAGACTGAAGCTCATCTACTAGTCGCGAAGGTTCTGGTAGATGAGGCGCCCTTAATGGCAGAGAATTATCTACCAGCTGAATATTCCTTACTAGCTCTGGAGGTCCGGCTGACGGAGATCTCCCTAGTAGTTGGGGAGTGCCTGCAGGTGACGGTGTGTCGGCTTGTTCTAAAGATTCGACTAGTTGAGAATTTCCCAATAGCCCGGGTGGTTCAGCTTGGTGGGGTGTTTCTACAGGAGATTTTGTTGGTACCCCTCCGGGCCTGGAGAACTTGGCTGATTTGGGATATCCCAATGGCTCAGGGGGTTCAGATCGGTGAGAAGTTTCTACAGGCAGCAGGAATCCCGCAGGCTGGGGTGCTTCTGTAGGATCGTAGGATTCAACTATCTGGGAAGATTCTGGCGGCTCAGGGAGTTCGGTTTGGAGGGAAATTTCCGCGGGCAGCGAGGTTTCTGCCGGTTGGGGTGTTTCGACGGGTTCAGAGGATTTGGCCCCCTGCTGGAAAAGTGCCACCGGCGGAAGTGCCTCGGATGGTTTAGGTACCTCAACTTGTTGAGGAACTTGCTCCGACCTTGGAGGCACCGGGGGTTGATGCGCTTCTAACCCGGGGTCTTCTGCAAATCTAGTTGCCTCTACGGGCTCGGGCGTTCCGGCCGGTTCAGATGGCTCAACTTCCGCTGCTTGGGGGATATCTGGTGGTTGTAGCTCTTCCACTGGATGAGGAGATTCTGTTAATTGAATGATTTCCGCTAGCTGAGGATCTTGTTGGACGAAAATAGGTAGAACAAAGCACCCTTTCTCAGCGGTTTGCTCGTCACCAGCACCTTCTGTTTGCCGATTTGCAAACTCTCCCTGACTGAGTTCTTTGAGGGCGGCGTTTTCTGCAATATGTGTGCTAGTAGCTTCTGCTTGAGCGGGTGGGCTCTCGGCAATTACTGGCTCTGACACTGCGCTTCTTTTTGTATTGCAGTTGGTATCTGAAGTGGGAGTGGGGCTCTTGTCGGGTGTCGGCTGTGAGGATTCTCCGGGCTTATCTTGCTCTAGTTGGGCGACCGTACCTGATAAAGGGTAAGAGTCGTCGTCGCTAGTCTGCTTTGGAGATTCGGTGATCTCGCTGAAGCGGGGGCGACCTGGAGACCTAGTTTTATCCTCTGTCGTTACTCTTGGGGCCTCTTCTGATGTAGTAAATGTGTCACTGGATGAGGGCGGCGATGCTCCTAGGCTATTAGGATTTTCAGAGCCCTCTGACGCGTGTGTACGGTCAGGTGGGTCAGTAGTGCTCGTAACGCGATCGCCTGCAGATTCAGGATGTACTGTACTAGTTGAAAGGGCAAGGGTTCCAGTCCCTTCGACGGTGACATTCGCTGCTTCACTATGGAGACTCGGCGCCGTTAATTGGCCTGATGATTCCCGTACGCTCCGCGAGTCGGGGACAGTGCCGTCGGGGTCGAAAGCCAATGATGGTTGTTCCGTGGAATGGCCTGCCTGCGGGCTATGAGTAGACTGAAAACAGCTATCTTTGTCTGTCGTGATTGGTGTTAAACCTGGCGAGGGACTGGGTGAGTGTTGTGTCTGAGGAGGCGAGGAAGCACTCGGGAATTGGTCGCGATCAGACTTGTCAGGCTTGTCGAGCGGTGGGACTGAGACCCGCAGTTCCTCTGGGATGGGGATATCTTCAGGTGTACAGCTATCCTCAATCTCTTGGTTATCGTAGGAGTCTGCTAAAGGTAGAGACGCCTGCGATCTAGCTGCCTCGACTGCGGGGGGGAGTTCTGCTGAAGCTGCTTCAGATGCGGCGCGTCTTGGGCTTGAGCCTAGGGAATGGGAATGCCGTTTTCGAAGACCGCGGCGGACTCGGTGATCACGTTCGCGCCCAACACCACCTGAGAGCCGTGCTCGCTTAGAAGGCGGCTCTTTAGATGGGGGATCATCAGCAGCGTCTTTAGTGGCCGATGCGGACACGGATCTGGATTCCGATTTCCTTTGTCGCTTTTTGGAGGAAATCGGTTCGGCGGGGAGGGCTGGTGAGGGTGCCGCTGCTGTTGGCTTCGCTGTTGGTTTGGCTTTCAGCCGCTTCTGGCCTTCCCAGTCATCGATCGCTTCCTGGTTGGCATAGGCCTTGGGTTCCTTCAAGCACGCAACCCATCAGAACTAAACACAGGCAGGCATAGGCTTACTGGATATATAGTTGACTGGAGGGGGAAGTGCAGAGAGAAATTCATGCGCAGGTGTATGTCCGTCCACTCACCCACGTAGGCGCGTAAGATTCCCCGGTCACTGGATCGTCCTCCCAATCGATCAAGTACTTATTTCCCTTCTCAGCTTGGATGGTCCTGACCGTCCACAATTTCTCTGTATTAGCGTCCGCCACCTGCTTTGCCTTTCTGCGTCGATTTGGGGTTGCTTCGGGCGTGTCGGCGCTGCGGGCGTTACTAAGCCGTTTCGACGGAGTATGGGAACTGGAAGTGTCCTTGCGCTTTCGTTTGGGAGGAGCGTCCATCATGCAGCTGTCACCAGAGCAGCCAGATGGAAAACCCAGGTGTTGGAAGTTGCGGTGGAGGAAGTGTCCATGATACTAAGAAATTAAGAAATTTAAGCGTGAGCGTCGTGATCCAGCTTAGGACGGTCAGCGTTGTGCCAAAGTGCGCGTGCACGCTGGACGAATTGGGCGAAACACAAGAAACACACTGATTGCTCGAATATCGGGCATGCTAGGCACTGTACAACATACCACCTGCGCGGTCCGCTATCCACCCTTTGATCCGGAGACAACGCCCAGCAGCTCAGCGCTGGACGTGACTAAGCGGGCCGCGGGCGAAGCTGGTGAGCGGCAGGAGCTATGAGAGCCTAGAGGAGCAGTCGAGAGCAGTGAGAGCAGTGAGAGCGGCGAGAGCAGCGAGGGCAGCGAGAGCGGCGAGGGCAGTGACGGATTGTGGAGAAGAGAGCTGGTGGCCCGCGGTGCTGACGGCAGATCACGGAGCAGATAGAAGAAGACCCGAGCAGATCAGGTCTGGGGCTGCTCCCCAGTGCTCAATTGCCGCTCGCCACAGCTCTGTCCCCACGCCAGTCCTAGGTCAAGGGACGAACAGAGCCGCTGCTGTGCTGCTGTGCTGCTGTGCTGCTGTGCTGGTGATGTGCCGCTGGGGGCGGGCCCTGGTGGTTTTGCGTCCTACATGTGTTTGCTGTGAACAATGCAAATAGGTTGGGCTCGCTACTCCGCATGAGCGTCTTGTACGTGTACCTGCTTCTACTGAGTGCTCTGTATTATGCACAAGTATACGGAGCATTGTGTGTTGTACGAGGCCTGTTGTCTTCGTACTCCGTGTCACGTACAACCACCTTCTTATCCCAACGTCAGTGTGGTTTGCACTCTGCAACTGCCCTGCACGGCACCAATCGGAAAACAACCCCCACCAGCCACTCAGCTCTCATATATATAGGTGTATGTGTACCAGAACGCCCTTTTATTCCCCGTCGCAATTCTCCCACTCCGCATCGAGATCCACGATTCCGCCCTTTGTTAGGCCGCCCCACCCCACCCAATCGTCCTGCGGCATCCGCTACATGTCTTTGTGTTGATCGCCGTCGCGCTCACGTTGCCCAGATGGTCCAGTGCAGTCTGTCATCGCAATGACTTCCCCAAATTCGCATCTGTCGCCGGCGAGCAGCAGCCGCTCTCTGCCTTCCTCAGCCACACATTTACCAATAGCACAGCTCGATCCCTCGTTGCCGTCCCTGTCCTCGACGTCGATCAAGGCTATTGTGACCTTGATATGGCCATACTCATCCTCTAAGCACAGTATCTCTCTTCTCCTCGCCGAGCCAGACTTCCGGCTGCGACGCCTTCGCGGCCAAGTGCGTGTCCACTTCTACGGCTCGGCTGCGAAGGCCGTTGCGAGGCGCGGGGTTGGGAGCGGCGATGTCGTGAGCCTTGGGCTGGACGGTGCCGAATGGCTTCGGGTGGAGGCGAGCTCTACGCCTGGAAAGGGGATAGATTGGGAGTTGGCGTTCACGGAGCGGTTATCAATGGAAGTTAGTGCACTTTCCCTCCTGGATAGGCATTCAAAGCAATCGGGCTAACTAAGGCTATCTACCATGTGTCCAGCTCAATTGTGGAGCCCATCAAAGCGTAGTATTGGATATTGACCATCCGACACCATCACCGGAGCCGGAAGTGCAAGCCTCCCCACCTCCACGATCTCCGTCTCCGCAGTTCCCGTCCCCAAGCTCCCAACCCCTTTCCCAGCCCACTCAGTCAAGTTTAAATGAGTGGTCTTCGCCTGCTTTCCTGAAGCGCGCCCGGAGCTCCTTGGGATCCCTTTTGGGATCCCCGTATGATCCATTTGCAGATCTAGATGGCTTCATCGAAGGTAAAGGGAGGAAGAGGACTAAGTTCTGGAGAGACTCTAGTCAGTGGAGGTATACGGATAGAACCCCTAGCCCGGAGAAGGAGATTCTAGTAAGTCCAGAGGATGCTATGGACATGGATGGGGAAGTGTTGGACGACGCCTCCAGCTTGGATACGCGCGAACCTATGACTGAAGAGCAAGCATCAGAAGGCCCTGCGCCAGGAAGCTGTGAGGAGCCTGCACAAGCAAAAGAACCAGGGATGGACACCGAAAATGAGCCGGCATCTGGGGGGCCTGATACGGGAAATCTTCCCCAGTTAGGTGCGACGGCGGCTGGCAGTCGTGGAAAAGAACTGGATGTGCAAGGATCGGATTTAAACTTAGAAGAATTTCACGGCATGGGCGATGCTGTACTCTCATCCCCAGGGCCAGGAGAGCCAATGACATCGCCCTTTCCCGCAGATTGCACGGCTCAGCTAGAATCCTCCGATATCCACACTTCTCCACGTACGCCGCATCCTCCTGCTACACCGTTACAAACAGGGGCTGCTGATGTTGGTGGGGGTGGAGTAATGTTTGGTTTGAAAGAGACTCCATCATCGCCGATATTAAGACCTATACCTTCTCCCTCGTTGCCTGCAGTGTCCCCGCTTAGCTCTTCTTGGACAGAGACTGCCGATCTCTTCGACCCCGTACAGACTCGGACGTTACTCGGTTCTGGGGAGGCGAGCGAACATGGAGGGACCGATGGAAAACTTGACTTAGGGATTGAAATTGGCCACCTCGATGTGGAGAGAGAGCAGCAATATCCCCTCACCTCTCAACTCGCGATCTGGACTGGCGATCTAAACACCCACGAACGTTTAGAGCCGGGTACGGATGAAGTAGGGGTCGCTGATGCTCATTCTGCTGACTTACCCTATGCAATCCAACATACTGAGGTGGTTGAGATTAGGGGTTTCGGAGGCGAGCAAGAGAGTCTCCACACGTATGGTGGCCATATCAGAGATAATCTTGAGGAAATGGACGACGAAATGGATGGTGAATCAGAGTCTGAAACAGACGAATTTGAAGACGATGAACGAGAAGAGCTTTACTCAGCAATAATCCCTCAGCTAAGGCAATTCGCTACTGCAAATGCACTTAACGAACGTGAGCTACAAATGGGAGGGTACGAAGAGGGCCATGACAATCTGCATTCCCCTACCCTACCAGAAGCCAACCAGAATGTTGAGATAGGCGCAGATGGAAAAAGCGTATCTGGGTCGGAGGACTCAGATTCAGACGACCTTCAATCTGTGTCTCAAGGGGACCAAACTTCCGGTGAAGAAGTGGACGAAGAATACGAGTCAGACGAAGGGCAATACGATGAACACGCTGAAGGATACGAGGACGACTCGGAACAGGACGAGTCAGAAGGGGACGGGAGAGAGTCTTATTCCTCCAGCCCCACTCCCGTCCCCCCAAAGATGACGCAAGAAGTCGAGGTTATTGATTTGATTTCGGATGACGAGGATGAGCCGCAGCAAGGAGGCCAATCTGGAATAACAGTAACCCAACCGAGCCACTTTGGTTTGGATGGGACGGCTATGTCTAGCCTGGCACATAACCCAAAAGCAGACAGCTTTGCTGGACAGTGGGATAAAGTAATTGCTGCCCGGAATGAGTTAAGGGGCGAACGGAGGACTTCCGAAGAAGAAGCGGGAGAGAGTGCGGTGCACGGAACTAGTGCCAAAGGGGGCGAGTGGATCATCTCTCACGATGAGGTAGATCAAGCAGAAGGTGTTAGTTCCCAGGCACAGACGGGAATATACCGGATCGAACAAGGGGGGTCAAATGAGAGCGAGGGAGGGAGCCTGGGGAAATTACAACGCCACACACTAGAGGAAAATCATGGGACTAATCAAACGGAGACCCTTAGGGAAGGTAAACCCGGAGTTGATGGTGTTACCAAGGCTCCCGTCCCAGGCGAAGCCCAACCCGCAAGTGGGTCAGCGACTGGGATTCCCTCAAAGGAAGATGATCTACCTGGAAAGGAAGTGGTTAAGGTGCCAGACACCGAAGGCGATGAGGGCCATGCTAGTACAGGCTCCAGAGTCGATACCTTGCTCGGTGAGATGGAATTTCCGTCTGATCATGGGGCTGAAGAGTACAGGGCACTGGATTCCGAGGGCGACCCTCCGGAGCCTCAGCACCGCCTCCTTGGCCCAACATACCTTGATCTTATGGATGCCCAACTGCAATCAGAACCTGCCCGGCTGCTACGCCAGGAGCCAGAATGCGAGGATATACCGATGCCTGGGAGCGAAATTCTGTATCCTACCCTACCGACACTGCAAACTGACGAATATTCATATCCACCGTCTTTCGCTATCGAACCATATATTCAGATCCCGAATACAGCCTTCGATGCGGAATTAGGCCTCCAGCTTCCAACCCCGGACGAGACTCAGCGGACCCTTGTGTCATCACAGCTCTCTGCCTCGTCGGAGCATATAGACGCGCATACAATCCTAGATACGGTAAAGCAAGGCCCACCTAATCAGACCCCCCCTCCGCCAACGCCGCAGACCAATCCAGCTCCGACGGGGCCTCAAGTCACCGAATTACCCTCATCTTTCACACCACCGCCCTCTCAGGGGCAGCCTCCATTCTCCCCGCCAGCAAGCCAGTTAGATAATATGTCCTCTCAGTTTCCCGTCTCCCCGATCCAGGAATCTCAGACAACAAACCTAACCTCACAATGGACCCAAGCCGCATCCCTCGAACCGCCCAGAACCCCTACTTCGTCACAAGTAACGCTCCTACACAAGCTGAGGGAGGTAAAGAGTGGATCTGGCAAGAAACAGCGAGCGGGTCGAAATACAGTCCCGGGTGTCATTAGCCCCTGGTTCACAACCACGGAGGTCGATAATCCTATGATCGATACAGAGGAAGACACACAACATCCCCCTTTCAGCACCCGAGCCTCTCCACCTTTAGCCGATAGCGAGCAAGCCCCGCTACCCCAAAATGGTCACGCATTACATTCACCTTCACCTGCGGTCGACGCAGTTGGCATCACCACATCCCTATCGTACTTCTCCCTCCTATCAACCCTCCAGGCTCTGTTTTCCCAGATCGTAGATGTTCTTGCAATTGTCACCCGCCACCAGCCGACTGAAAAGGCGAGGCGCGGATCCCGAGACCATGTGCTTTCTCTAGCCATTACGGACCCGAGCATTTCAACTAGTATTAACGTTGCCATTCTACGCCCGTTCAAAACAGCACTACCTATTGTCTCTGATGGAGATGGGATACTGCTGCGCGGGTTCAAAGTTACCAGCCAGAAACGAAAGCTCCTTCTACAGTCCACTGATGTTTCGTCGTGGGCCGTGTTTAAGAGTGATAGGGAGGTGCAAGTTAGAGGTCCCCCTGTAGAACACGGACAAGGGGAGGCTCAGCAAATCGAGGCTTTGAAGCAGTGGTGGCAGGGTTTGGGGGTGCATGAGAGAGTGGAAGTGGCTGCTGGGACACAAGACGAGCAAGATGATATCGCTGAAGGGCCGAGGAGTAGTGAGCACATGGGAAACCCTTGGGGAGCAGCACAGACTGCCTAGCAGAACCTCCCGATTTTGTATATATACACACACAGCTGACATTAGTTTCCGGGAAGGAGGAGGGAGTGACTTTTCTGTAGGCAGTAGAGCTCCAACGATGCAAATAGACATCCACGCCGCCATAAAAAAAATTTTGTTCCCGCCTAGCAAGCCCTCTCTCATTTTCTCTTTCACATCCACACAAAGAAATTTTCATTTTTTTTTTCTTCGAAAAAATATGAAATATAAATATAAAATTAATCAAATTGGTACCAAAAACCAAAAGAAAACAAAAACATACCCATCCTTTCCCCCAAAACCCAACCCAGTCCACACCACCCACCGCAAAGACACACACACACACACACACACACACACATACATCCAGATCCGGGCTGAATACATGAGTCACCGCGAATCGAATCCGAAACCGTGAATAACACAACACGGCCGCCGCAGCGCAGTGGCAGTGCGGGGTGTTGACAAACCCACTGTGAATGTTCATATGACTTCCGCCAGCCATTATGCTGGGTGGTAGTAGTGGTGGTGGGTTTCTATCATGTACGAGTGTATGTGTATGAGTATGAGTATGGGTATGGGTGTATATATAAACCCCCTTCACCCTCCCCCCCATTCCTACGCTGTGGATCTTCTTTCTTCAGATCTTATTTATTCATTTGATCGAAGTCGGGTCAGGAGTTTCGGCACTTGGGAAGGTGGAGGAAGAAAAGTGTTCATTGCTGCGCTAGCTTTTTTTTTATTCTTTTTCGTTCTGGTTGTTTAGGACACGTCTGCCATGTCTGGTATACAGTTTGATAACGGTGGGGTCGATGCGGCTGCGGCTGCGGCTGCGGTGGAGGTTAGGGCTAGTGTTGCGGTTGACGGGCTCGACGCGCTCTCGGTCATCCCTGGTGCCGACGAAGGGCTCCCTCCAATATCGCTGGTGTTGCGTGGCGTGGCGGCCGACGGTAACCTGACGGATGGTGATATGACTGGTGGCGATGTGGTGGATAGCGGAAGTTCCTATGATGATGATGACGACGACGATGAAACAGTGAAGGCGGTTGGGATTACTAGTACCGGCAAGACGGAGATTGTGCCCCCGCAGGTTGATCCTAGGTTGGGGAGGGAGAAGAGGAAGGATGAGATGGCTCGTCTCGCGACTGAAGCGCTGGCGTCGCCTCGACAGGAGACTGGAGATTCTATGGCTTCTGGCCCTATTGAACTACGCTGGCTCCCCCGGAGGCAAAGAGCGCGTTCCTGCCCGCTTCCCGCGTCAACGCTACAGAGGGGCGAAGCCCTGAAGTCTCTCGCCCTTTACTCGGCCTTATTTTCAACTCTCGGGCGGGATGTAGAGGAGCTACGGATGGCTCTCTCCGCGCCATCTCCACGAGGAGACGGAGCCCTGGATACTCTTGTCCTTTACTCGGCCTTTTTTTCAGCCCTCGAGCGGGATGCGGAGGCGGTGTGGCGTGGTAGAGGAGCTAGTTTGGAATGGGATGATCTCTCCGCGTTATCTCTACAGGAGGGCGAAACCCCGGAGTCTCCTGTCCTTAACTCGGTCCCTTCAACTCTCGAGGAAGATGTACAGGTGTTGTTGAATGATGTAGAGTGTGGTAGAGAATGGGCGGCTCTCTGCGCGACTTTGTGGCCATGACGGAATCAGGTTCGGTACGGCGACATCTAGTAACAGAGCGAAATGTGGAGGGTGTGGGGTGCTGGTTGTGTGGAAAGGGTAGATTGAGCAGTTTGAAAGAGACACTAGATTAGGTAATACGAGAGAGTGAAAGAGTGCTAATTGAAGGAGTGTTTTGTTTTCCTCTCCATTCAAATATCCTACTGTGGGCTATGCCAGCGTTGTGCAGCTAAACCGCATTATATCACACACGCAATACAAATCGTAGCCAGCGATGGTACGTACTATGGCGACCCAGTTAGCCTTTGCGCAGATGCTCGTGCTTTCAAATATCAAGCATAGGTTGTAGCAGGAAAAAGCATCAGTCTTTGCCTTGCACCTCATGCTCAACCAGCGGCCTGCAGGCATGTTCAATACCGTGCAGGAGTGTATACACACGGCTGAGCGAGTTCGGTTTACCAGAGCTGTGGGTTGTCTTCATGCGTGCTGGGGATTTATAGGAGTGGTGGGGGAGGGGGGAGGGTTTGACGATTCCGATCTATAGGTCATAGACGGGAAGGCGGCGACGTTGCTCACGTTTGTGGATCATCAGTCCAGCCCGCCAGCGGTCCTCCTATCCCTTTTGCCATCCTCCATTTCCCCAGTCCACTCGTCTCCCCGGTTCTACTCCACGAAACGAACAAATGTCCCAGCTTTCAGGTCATCACCGCATCATGGGAAGCCGCACGAATGGGCCCTCGTGATGATGGTTTTAGAAGAGGGTCTCCTCGCAGGGAACAATCTCGACACAGTGCCATCGGAGTCGCCAGCCGAGTTGCTGTTTGTTCGAGCTGGCGATGATTTGAGATTGGCGGTCTGCGGTTGTTGGAGGAGGGAAAGGGGAAAAGAGAAAATAATTGTGGGATTTCCGTGGTCGTCCTCGGCTAATCGCCATCCCCCACACGTGTATCTGTATGTACTCTATAGTACGTAGTATGTATGTAAAGTACAAACAAAATACATAGAAGTCTGTATCGATCGTATTTATATAGTGCTGTGCACATGGCAGTCTGCAACTCTGTACTTGTGCAATATACATACATATATACACGCACATACACATACACAATACGGGAATCAAGGATCGAGGACTGATTTGGCACAGGGCGTTGTAGGATAGATAGTCAAACCCAAGATGGAAATTTTCTTATTTTTTTTTCATCTGTTGGGAAAATCGCTGGTTAATTTAGCAGAGGATATAACTAGTGAGTGAGGATGAATAAGGCGGTAAAATAACCCTCTTAAAGCCAACCTCAAACCTTGCCGTACCCAACCCCAAACCCGTACTACGGCACACCATACACAGTACTTTTGTCCAATACTGCCTACGACGTACTTGAGTACATGTACAGGTACTTACTTGGGTAGGGTAAGTCTCTGGGTGGGCAGAGACTCAGTACATGTACAGAAGCAGCAGCCAGCGACTCCAGAATCTCGCTTGTCCTCTAGTCCCTACTCCTACTTATACACACCAACCTTACTTATTATACACCTTCTTACTGTACTCTCTAATTGTTCGTCCCAACCTGCCACTAACTTGACAACGCCACAAATCCCTCAACACCTCGCTCCCAATTCATATCCAGCCAGACCTCTAACGCAGTCCGCCCCGTTGCCAGCTTCCAGCAGTATTTTGCGCCTCACGCACCGGTATATCCGCTCCCGCTTTCGTCCCCCTCGAAGGAAGGGTTAACGCCTTTGTCGTGGCGGGGCGGAAAATCGTCTCGCCAGTGTCTTCTTTTAGCTCTTGGGATATTCGCCGCTTGTTCGCTCCTTTGGCAGTCACCAAGCTTCGTTCTCCCCAGCCTTAGAGTCTTTGAGCGCTCTTTTCCCGGCCTGCGTCCGCATTCTCCATTGTCCGATATTCCGCTCTCATGGATACCAGTAACCTATGGACGCGCCGCTCAAAGTGGGTAGTCCTTTCGCCTTTCGCAACCCGCCCCCCCTCCCAGCTTTTTCCGCCCTTTCTCAGAGCAACGGTGTGCTAACAAGAAAACTGAGTGGTTTTCAGCAAGCTTTCGCTTTCAGTATCCAATGCTGAGAACGACAGTCCCCAGTCGCGGAATTACAACTCCCCTAAAAGGCTCGGTGGTGAAAGCGGTTCCTCTCATGTGAAGCATCCCTTTAGCGGTGTCGCACCCTTGGCTACGAACAACATTTCTTCGCCGACAGCGTCCGGCGCCTCTTCTGCGTTTGGACTAGGATCAGGCGCTTTTGCCTCTTTTGGCTCCTCCGCAAAGACACCCAAGTCTCCGGGTAACGCACTTGACTTTATTAGTTCAACTGTGCCTGGCACTTCGCCCTCCCCTATTGGGGATAAACGCGAGAAAGAAAGCAGTCGCAACGTTACTACCAAAACGTCCTCATCTTCTCTCTCCAATTCCATATCAAGCACGCCATCAGAGCACCCCTTGAAGCACACATGGGTTGTTTGGTACCGGCCGCCAACATCAAAGTACTCTGACTACGAGAAGTCGACACTCCCGCTGGTCTCATTCTCCAGCGTTGAGTCGTTCTGGACAATCTACTCCCACTTGAAGCGCCCTTCATCGCTCCCCTCGGTCTCAGACTACCATATCTTCAAGAAGGGGGTCCGTCCGGTATGGGAAGATAAAGAAAACAGGAAAGGTGGCAAATGGATAGTGAGGCTGAGGAAAGGTGTAGCGGACCGCTACTGGGAGGATCTCTTACTTGCTATAGTTGGTGATCAGTTTGCAGAGGCTGGAGAAGAGGTTTGTGGTGCCGTTTTGAGCGTCAGAAGCGGCGAAGATGTTTTGAGTGTCTGGACCCGAATTGATGGCGGGAGAAACATCAAAATACGGTAATACACGCTGTCGTAACATTGATACATCAGACTGCTAATTTCTTTGCTAAAGGGAGACGGTGAAGCGACTCTTAGCATTCCCTCCAGACACTAATATCATGTGGAAGAGCCATGACGACAGCATAGCGCAGAGGTCAGCAATCGAACAAGCGCGCATGGAAAAAAATACCGGCGGCAGTCATCAAACACTAGAGAGACGCGGTAACAACAATCATAACAACAGCAGCAACAATGATCAGCATAGAAACTCGGTATCTTCGTGACACGGGCGGCACACAACTATTAATGACTTCCGCGCCCGAGGGGGGGCGTGGCTGGCCACCATGTATTTTATTCTTGCCGTCCTGGTATTGACTTCATTACTTTGGGGTGTGTTGTCCTAGTTACTATGGTGAATTGTTGGCAGGCATCACAATCCGACATAGCTAGAAAGTGTACTAAGTACTCATTTATTTACGCTGAACGAATTGGACATAGTAGAAACTCCACCGCCAATGGGAATTAGAGCGGATCGTGGCAACCTAAGTATCCGCTCCCTACTAGTGTGTTCTGGCACGTTAAAGCGGCATCCCTAAGATACACAGAAGTGATTCCGGTGTATAACATCAAGACTCTGTGAGAGATCCGGTAGTTTGAAGATTACGGTTGCCACAAGACCCATCTTTGCCAGCTCAAGCGAACTCCACCTAGCCCCTTTCGCGCCAGCTGCCTGTTGATGCAGAATCTCATTCTTTTCGGCGGACCAAATGTCCGGTAAAAGCCCTGGCTGGCGAAGTGGACCTTTACATGGGGATCTTGGGCTTGCTCTCCAACGAACCGGCGGAAGCCGAGGTGGAACAAGATACAGGCCAAGTCGGCCAGGTGAGTGCTGGAGCGCTGGAGTGAGGGCTCTGGAGCCCTTACAGCGAGTGTGTTTATGGTCGCAGTCTAGTCTTTTCAGCGGCACTGACACGCTTGCTGGTGTGCTAGCGGAACACCACAAACTCCTCCCCTCCGCGTATAGTGGGAGCATATCTACGATCCGAAGACGAGAAGAGATTCTTTGGAGATTACGAGTAGGGCAACCCGCATCCAGTCTCGTCTCCAGCCCACAACACTAGCCCTAATCCCTCTCTTGCTAACCACCCCGCCGACACTCTCTAGGGTTGGAGCTGATGCAGAGCCGATACCTATACCGACAAATTCGCCTCGCAGGGACGACATGAGCGGCAAGGTACGAGAGGCGAAGGTCTGAGCGTTTTTCGTGCACGGCATTTACTTATCACTTTGCTCTTGTAGGTCAACGTTGAGGGTCCGTTCAAACCACGCAACACTTTACAGCAGTCTTTGCCCAGTTTTGAACAGCCTGCGAGGACGTATGGAAAGCCCACAGGGCCTAAGCGAATGCGTACGGATGCCATTAGGGGAGACAACGTGCCCAATACTGAAGAGCGTTGGAATCTGCATGCCGACCGCAAACCTATAAAGAGGAAGAAGCCGAAGGCCGAATTAATCCTCATCAGCGACGACGAGGCCGTGACTAAGAGAGATACTAACAGTGTACCCCGGCGAGAGGACACTCCACATACAAGACCCAGCTTGGGTGCAGGAATGGACCCCAGCCTCGCCCGCGCAATAAACGGAGATGTCTTAGAATATAGCAGTCTAGAGAAGCGAATGAAGGCGAGCCGGAGGGAGAAGCCGTGCTCTAGGAGGACCAGCACACCTGTCTACAGGCTTAATTCTGTAGGAATTCGCGAAAATCCACCTCACTCACCTTCCCAAGCCCACTCTACCCAGGTAGAGGAGATTTCTGACGATGAAGATGGCGCGTCTCCGAACGCACCCGAGGAACCCTATAAAGGGACTTCATATCTTGCCAGACCGCGAGTGGTAAAGGCACCGGATGGGGATGGGCATCGCCAAACTCCACAGAACATCAAGAGTACCGGTAAGACCTCAGCGTTCTTCATGCCTAGGAATCGACACCCCTTCGGACGACTTGCGGCCTCTGCCACGCTCCAAAACACACGAGAAGTTCCCAAACAAACCGAAGAAGTAGACGACAGTCCTGATGTTCTACACAATGGGGACAATGTGGGCATTCGTGCTCAGCAGCGGGTCCGCGATCGCATGACAGCAAATGGGCATTCGGAACCTGTCCACCGTTCACGATCCCCATCGCCTCGACGCACGTACCGATCTTCCAGCGACATTCCAGCTACAACCTTTGGCGCTTCTAGAAAGAAGGCTGGGACGCCAGCCCTAGCCGCTACAAGCGCTAGGAAATCCAAAACACCACAAGGCTTTTGTTTGAAGCTCAAGCAACTGATTTACGACTACGGCTCTCCCTCCCCCGGTAATCATAAGTACCACCTAAATTTCGACTATGCAAACGGAGTCACTTTTGAATGTGAATGCAAGGCACTGCAGTGCGCTCTATCACTCGAAGACACTGCCTTTCAAGCAACAAAAATTAGGAGGGTCGTCTACTACTCCACAATGATCCAGATCACGCTGTCCAAAAACGGTAATCACGACAACAATATTCTTCTCGAAGTTTCGAATCCCGCTGAGGCGGACCAGTTCCTGAGTAGCATAGAAGATATAAAGGATCTTCGCCTCATAAAAAAAGATGCGTTAGTCCCCTTGCCCCATCTTACATAGTAACTTCCCTTTTTATAGCTTGGAAATTCTGACGGGTTTTTGAGCTGGACTAGGATTCATATGGAGAAGATTTTCCAAAATTCAAAGAAGCAACATCACACCCTAAGATCGCGTCAAGAGCCTAAGTCCGGCGTGGAGCTTGACCAAGACGCATTGAGAATTCAGCGTAACAAAGAACGGCAGAGGTTGAGAAGAGACAGCGAGCTGATAGACTTACAGCCCATTGCCAAACGCCGAAAGTCGGAATCTAATGACCGTAGCGTTTTGGCACAGCGGGATCCTACTAGTCGCTCAGGACGGTATGGCGTTGCCATGGGAAATCCCCACGAGACAAGGTCGAAGAGCCGTCCAGAGAGGGTAGCTCAGGATACGGAAGACTACAAAGAGAGCCAAAGCTTGGGGTATGTGCGGCGTCAATAGCGTTTGTGGACTATTGCTAACTATCGCGCAGCGGCAACTATGTCTCAGAATATCAAGAGACAGAGTTTTCCAAGCTCAAGCGTAACCAGAAGCCTTGGGATAGGTTCGTTCATTCTGTCTCACTTGAACACTAGCACCTGAAAAATATATTCTAATATATATATAGGCCACTCGTGTTCCCTGCCGATGGGCCGAGGAAGACGACTGTCGACTTCGGTGACCTTGAACGGCTCGACGAGAGTGAATTCCTCAACGATAATATCATCGCGTTCTATATGCGGTAAGGTTCCTGAGCAGCTCGCACGATTCATTCTTTCTAATCCGTTCAAAGATATCTCGAGCAGGAGCTTGAACCCAAGCATGACTCAATCGCTAACCGAGTCTACTTTTTCAATACCTTCTTCTATGAACGCTTGACTAGCCGAATCGCGGGGAAGAAAGGAATCAACTACGCAGGCGTTCAGAAATGGACTTCGAAAATTGACATTTTTAACTTCGATTATGTAGTCGTTCCTGTCAACGAGAGGTGAGAGTCAACTTTGCACCCTACGACTAGCCACTGATTTTTCTTTAGTGCCCATTGGTATGTTGCTATCATTTGCAATCTTCCCAACCTTTCGAGATCGAGATCTCTGGAACAAGAAAAACAGGAAAATAGTGTGGAAGGCACCGAACCACACGACAGAAAAAGCGACAATCCCGTCCAGGCTGATGGACCAAGCTCACGAAATTCTTCACGTCAATCAACTATTGCTGATATAACCGACCTAGATCATAGAGTTGCAGAAGCAAGGGAGCAAGTGGCTAGAATATCTTTAACGAGAGGGGATGTGGGAGAAGAAATAGAAAATCTGGACTCGAAACACATTCCTGGTGACAGCTTTGAAATGACCGCTGGAACCGACGATGTCGAGGACGAAAATTGGCCGGCGCCAGACGAAAATCCTCCTGATAACGCAGCGGATGGTATTACTTGTATTGATTACGATGCTAGCTGTCACGCAAAAAATGCAAAAATTAGCGATAGCCTATCTAGGGACCAAGCCAAAGGTCAACGGGGGCCAGCAAGGCAGAGGCGGAAGTCGTCCCTAAGAAAATACAATGTCAATGCGTAAGTGCTACCCTCCCCGAGAAGGAATAATCCCGACAGACTAACCACTTTCCATAGTCCGATCATCATTACCTTGGATTCCCTAGGTCTCGCACACAACGCCACAGCAAGAAACCTGAAGGAATACCTCGTCGAAGAGGGCAAAACGAAGCGTCGTCTACAAGTATCGATTCAAGATATCGGTGCCATGAATTCCAAAGAGGTTCCCTTACAGGACAACTTCTGCGATTGTGGAATTTACCTTCTCATCTATATCGAGAAGTTTCTTAGGGATCCGAGATCGTTCGTCAATAGGATTTTGACTAGGGAAATGAACCAGATAAAGGACTGGCCTGATATCAATCCTAGCGCCAAGCGGAATGACCTCCGGAATCTCCTCCTCTGCTTATACGAGAGGCAGAATGACTCTAGGAAGAAAGAGGCAATTAGCAGGGGAAAGTACTATAAAAGACTGCCTAGCAGCTTGGCCACCCGAGGGCCGAGACATAATGAGCGAAGGCACGAACTTCTAGTAACCGACCAGGGGGCTAACGATGCCCAAGTGTCGAAGGCTCGTATAAGCCGCGGAATCGGGGACTTGCTCGCGGTTGCCAGCAGTCGCTCTGACGAAGAACAACCTGAATTTACGGCGGGTGGTGTAGAAGTACCAGCAACTCCGGAGCCGCAGGATGAATCACATAATCTTGAATTACTCCTTGAGGGTAGTTCCTACAGAACCCGCAAAGACCATCCGACGGAGCTTGCAACAAACGAGGAACGGGTGAACCAATCCTTAATGGGATCAAAGGATCCCGGGAAAGTCGAGAGGCATCTCCGGAGGACTCCTAAGGCTCAGGATGCGGGAAATACGATACTTGAAGTGGCTGTTCCCCCCCGCAGGATCGGGTTAATTGCCTCCCCTCGTGGGGGGCCCCGAAGTCAACGTCCCAGTCCCGAATTAAATGGTGAAAGCATCATCTTGGATTAGCGGCAGGGAAACAGTTTCTTAAGAACCCGGTTCCTCGTTCTCGTGTTCCTTATAGCTTGCGATTTGGCCCTTGTAGGGAGGGGTTGCTTTATTTGCCGAGGGCTGAGGGGTATTCACCCAGCTACATGCGACGCATCTCTCTTACTCTCGACGAACTTAGCACGCTCTAAGAAATCTTGTACCCGGCATCCCACATCTTGTGTAAATAAGTCAGTCAAAGATATCTTAAATGAATGGGCAATGACTAGATAGGCCATCAACGAGTACGTTGTTGCCCTTATGCTAGACCAACTCCGGATTCTAGATGCTTATGATACATAACCAGAAATTGGCTCTTGAAGTCTGACAGCCTCCGACCAGCCGGAGTAGACCCCTTAAGCCAGTCTCACATCTTTCTCTTTTTCCCAAGTGCTGTCCTGCCCAGGGCCGCCTCCAAATTGCCAATACTGTAACCCTAAATAAAGATCGCACGCAAATTGGAAAAGGCCACACATCTTAAACGCCCACGGAATACTCGAGTCTGCCAGGAAGAAGAACGTCATCTTCATACAATCACCAAGAATCCAAGAGAAGAGAACGCTGAAGCGAAAACCTTTGCAAGAGCGAGCGCGATGGTTGGAAATAATCTGGGGGATGGGAAGAATTGCTTCGACAGACAATGCTAGGTAGCCGATCGTGGCAACGTAGAAGGGAATGGACCCCAGAATGAGTTGGAGAAAAGCGAGGGAGATCGTAAACATGCCCAAGAAGTGCCAGTACCTGTAGGGTGACAGCCAATCAGCAATTATATTCAAGGGGGCTAAGAGAGAACTCCATACGGCTTTGGCGACCTCCACTGCCAGAAACCCCATGGTCTAGCTAATACCACCAACGGGTCCTCATGTGCATCAAGAAACGGCATGGCCTCTGCACCCCCTTTGAAGCTTCGGTCCGGTCTGTAGTCGAGAGCAACCTTTAGGAGGAGAGTCTGAACAGAGATCATGATGACAGCCTGAACGAGGAGGCTGGTGTCGAACCGCTCACCGAGCCAGTAATAGACGCTATAAGACACCCAGTGTTGTTAGAGGAACTACTGATTCTTTCCGGGAGAGGCAAGCTAGCAAATTACCGGAGAATTGAGGCAACTAGCATGATTAGGGGGATGTCGAGTGAGAAGCCCCGGCTGGAACGTGATTTGTGGATGCTCCATATCTGGTCGGAATAGGATGTCAAGGGGGACACTATGATGCTAGAGAGACAAGACCCGCCCGTTAAAAAACCGGCACTCTCTCCGCAGGTATGAGAGCAAGGAGGGAGAATGGAGATACGCACAATACCGGAGCAATATAGGAGACCAGGAGCGATGCGATACCCATACCTGTCAACGAGAACAGGGGAGCGCCGGCAAGGAAGCCGCTAGATATCAAATCGATGCAAATCGGAAAACTAAAGATGCATGAGAGGCCCGGCACGTAAACAATACAACGCCCACCAACGACAAGCCCGAGACTGCAAGGAGATTCCGGAGGGCAAATCTGGCTGGAGAAGACAAATTTGCGAAATTCTCAAGGTGGCGGCCTATTTCGGCAAGGCGTCACGTGCACGCCATCACTGTTCTCGAGAGTCCGCATGATGTTTGGTTGGTGATCGGGAGCTCCGTAAAACTCCAACCCCCGATCAACCGCACGAACAACCAGCCACCTGCGCCTGATTCCCCCACTTTTGCAACTGAGGCAGTGCATGATGAATACAGTAGGTGCCAAGGCTCTGCCTCTCTCTTTTCTTCGTGCAGCACTCACATCCTAGATAAAATCCTTCTGGTAGGTTGAAGCGCCCCGGGCCACGAAGAATCTGTCCCTAAATGCAGCTCACGTCCCAGGTACGGATGGGGTGCCCTGATAGTCGGTGTGTATATGCCTAGTATCTAGCGCGTTCTTGCTTAGCTTCGGTTACTCTGATGATTTACCCACAGCCGGTGGTGGTGCGTACTACTTTGCCAAACGATCCATCAACGAAGACCGCCAGGCCCGCTTCGACAAGGAGCAACAGCGGCGGCGGATGACATTGTCGCTTGAACACAACGGCGCCAGTGGTGCCCCACAGCGCTCCATTGCGGCTCGAGTTCGTCCGGATGCTGCGGGGAGCCCGGCCCGGGAGATGGGCAGCGTTCCCACGCCAGGGAGTGAGCACCAGAGGGTGGCGGACAGAGGCAAATACGAGGCAAGTGAGCCTTTTCGAAGCAAGAAGGGAGACCGATTTAGTTAAGCGGAACGGAGGGTGTTGATCTGCTGTTCGGAGAGGAGTGGCATTGCGATAGTAGGAACAGGATGGAGGGTAAGGGGAGTGCTCAGGGACATGGTACATGACCGGAATCGTGAATTGACGACACATATATCTCCCCTCAGAGACCAGATGGAGCTTTATTCAGCTCATCACACACACCCCAGTACATATTTATTATTCGGGACCCCCGGGGATGGGCAAAGCAAAAGGCTATTCTATTGGGCATACCGCATACCCTCCGTCATCCAGTCACCCAGCCCTGGGATGCATTCGGCAGCATCACAACGCCGCAACACCAAAAGCCAGTAAATGCCATCTGCCCATGCATGCAAAAAAAAAAAGAAAGCTTCGTGTGGCCTAACGAGGGCTAAGCATGAAGTTGGCGGTTAGGCGTAGCTTGGAAATATCGTAAACGCTAACATCTAGGTCCGCGTCAGTTCATATTAACCAAAACAATAGAGGTGTGTGGCATACCACTGAGGAAAGCGTTCCGCGACCAACTGGTATGGCTCTACCTGGAGCAGCAGTACATGGAAGCCGACTGGCTGCAGACGTCAATGATTAGCTTTGTGCGTTTCGCACAGCCGTAATGGCACGGGAATCGCAGGGGATCATCGCAGGGGGTGATTGAAGGAGATCATTGCAGGAGGTACACGGTAAGCGAGCGAGGGCATTACCCGCCGTTTTGTTCTGTGCCAGGCTCAAGCTGCTTGTTCCTCCCAATGGCTGGACCGACAAACGGCACAATTGAACCGGCTGCAATGTAGCTCAAGATAAGCACACCCTTCGCCTTGCCTCCCTGGGGCGGAGAGGCACGGTGGGAGTACTGGCGGAAGGCGTGGTTAAGGCGAACCGAAAACGACATTGATCGTGTCTGTGAGGTCAAGGGTCGTGAGAGAGTCGTGAAGGTTTGCGTCGAGAGGCCGTAGTAGGTAGCTGCAACTGCGAGCGTGGGGGCTGAGCTGTGTGGGCTCTGCTGGGCGTAGGCTGTAGGGGGGCGGGCGTGGATTGCGCAGCCGTTATATAGCTCGTTGCTCTCGCAGTCAGGGCAGGTGTCAGGCGAGGTCGAACCTTCGAGCTGTCGATGGCTGAGAGGATGGGCTGACTCGGTTGCTTCGGGAGCATTCCGGTGGGACAGTGGGGGGGACAGTGGGGGACAGTGGGAACACACACAGCAACACACACAGGAGCACACAGGAACACACAACACAGTGGGCCACGGTGGGGACGCTTAACTGGAGCCACAAACCGCGTCCCAACACCTGCCGACGCTCTGCAGCCCCACTCTCCGCTCTGCTGTCGCTCTGCCATCTATAAAAACACGCTGGGCGGGCCTGGACTCTTGAACCGCTACTGGCTGGCCGGCCGTGAAGAGCGTGAGCGCGAGAGGCATGCAGCAGCGCCGTTGGGAAGCCTCGACGCTGAGCCGCATCGGCAAATAAATAAACTTACCGCGTGACTTCATCGCTCCTAACTCCACATCTCCCGGGGCTCTCACCCCCAAGTCTCCGGAACAGCACTTACCAATTGCACCTCGTGGGAGGTCTGACTAGTGCCGTAAGAACTAGGTAAGCATGCACTTCAGGTCTCTCGGGGGTGCAGGATATGATGGGGCTCCGATGCGCTCTTGGCAGCGGCTGTTGAGAGCCGCATTCGCGAAGCGGCGCACGCTCGGTGTGGCAGCCCCGTGATCCGACTCCTACATCGCCATCGATTTGCAAACCCTTCTGATTATTCCCTTTTTTAACCCCCGTCACAGCCATTGTAGACTCCAGAAGAGTAAGCGCTCACGGCTTTCTTTCATAGTCCTCTGCTGGCTAATTCGGGCTCAGTCCGAGCGCTCGACTAAACTTTCATGCTGATCTCTAGGAGCCTGCATCAATGACTTGAACGTCATGGCTACTACTCGCGGGAGTCACTCGCAGCGGAGCTACTGGAGGGATGAGGATGACCTCCGAGATCGAGGTAGGCCTGGTCTGCCTGCTCCCAGGGACCATCGCCAGGGCTCGCCGCTCTCCAATAGGCGCGCACCGGGTTCAGAGTGGGAAGTGAAGACCGGCGGAAAAGATTTTGATGGGCCTTCATCGTACTCTTCCACGAAACAAAGCCACAGTGATAGAGGGCGGGAGCATCAGCTAGCTAGTGGTTTCCCCCTGCCCGCATCTCCCCATAGAAGCTCGAGGGGCGAAAATATCGGCACGAGCCGCATCCACGAATCTGATGACGAGCGAGGTTCTCACAGACACAAGCATCGATATCCATCATCACCTTCTACAAAACGGCGCAGAAGCCGCAGTGCTTCCCCTCATAAGCGGCATCTCAAAAAATCGAAACACAGCGGGCGCAGCCGTAGCCCACGTCGGTCAGATCGGTCACCAAACCACACATCCGAAATGCAATCTAGATATCGCGATCGAGATCGCTCCCTGTCACCACGACGATCGCCTCACTCTCAGAAAATACGCCAGCGGAAATGGGACTATCCTACACCGGTAGACCGCCGAACTCCCGAGGCTCCGCAAACATCTTCGAGTCGAAGGCGCACCCGATCCCCAACCTCCCGACAGGGGCCTCCGCCGCTGAGAGGACGTTCACCATTAGCTATGGACCGCCGTCCAGTGTCATCAGGTAAGCGAGACACTTCTCCTCGCCGAGTGTCGCCGCCAGGGAGATTTTCATCCGGTCGCCGACCGTCTCCATCTTCATCCTCGAAAAAATGGGATGAAGGCAGACGGGGTCTGCACAACTCTGGCCGAGCCTCGCCAAAGTCAGACCGTCGTCTTTCATCCCCACCACGCTCTCGCCCCAGCGCACCAACATCGCATTCTCGCCGAACTTCCCCAAATCCTCTAAGACCCTCCTCAAAATATATGAGAGGGTCCAGGGACCCGTCTCCTACAGTATCACCACGCCGCCAGACATTCCAGGAAGGCACGCAGAAGTCCCCCCAGACATCGTCACGCTCCTCGCCATCCGGATCAAAGACTATGCCCCCCCGTGGTCACTCGCCATCTCTGACCCGCAACACCATGAGCAAAGAAACTACTATTATGACAGCCGAGAAACCCCCACCATCTCCCCCACGGCCGATTCCCAGTTTTACTGACCCGGATGAACACGATATGATTGATGGAGATGCTCGCATACGAGAAACTTTTCCAATGCATGGGATGAAAGCCTCTGATGTTCCACGACCTTCCCCAGCTCCTGTCTCACAACCCACCCCAGCACCAATTGACACTCGCCAGCATTATTCTAATTCACCACAATACATGACACCGAGTTCAGGCCACCACATCTCGCCACAGTCACAATCCCCATATGGAAACGGGCGCGGTTGGGGTGGCCAACAACACTTCAATGGCCAGCATGGGTATGTAAACTTATACTATACCGCGCCCGAAAAACTCGAGGCTAATGCTATGCACAGGCAACCAATACACCAATACTCGCCACCCAATCAACCCTATCGTGGAAGCAGTTTTTCATCTCCTACCGGTCCTCAAGGACAGTTCTACCAGAACCACCAACAACAACAGCAGCAGCAACAACAGCAGCAGCAACAGCAGCAACAGCAGCAGCAGCAGCAACAACAGCAACAACAGCAACATCACGGTCATTTTTCTGGTCCACACAGTCAGATGCAGCCCGGATTCGCGAATCAACAATATCGAGGGAACCAGCAAGGCTTCCGCCAGAACCAGTTCAGCCCGGTTCAAGACCGCCGGTTCTCCGGCCCGGGACAGCAGGGTTTTTCCCTACATGGGCAGCGGGGTCGAGGGCATTTTAGCAACCTCCACTGGACTAGCAACGGCGGTAGAGGCATGGGCCGTGGACAGTTTGAACAGCATCACAACATGGTAAACCAACAAGGGCCGGGGCCACAACAGTTTGCACCGCAGCAAGCGCCTACACAACAGTCGTCCTTTGAGCAATCGCCAGAAGATAGTGGTGATCCTGACGATAACCCGTTTCGCCCATCAAAGGCTCTCCAAGTCGAAGATGAGAGCACAGCGCACATCACCCAACAGTCCGAGACCACCCAGAATGGCGTTCCAGGCGAAGGACAGAAGATGCTCCCTCCCATAGGTAGACCAATTCCGAAAGGCCCTCAGGACAAAGGCGGCCAGAAATTCAGTTTTGCCTTTAAAACCAAAACGCCTAACACGAAATCGGACCTTCAGAGGATGCGAGAATCACGACGTGAATCGATGGGCTCTGGCTCCGGTCCGGCTAGCGCGAGGGCGAAGATTCGCGGCGAGGCACCTCTAGAACCCACCTTAAAGAGGTCATCCGCGCCTGAGAAGGATGTCCCGTGCAAGGAGGAGAGGAGGGGAGGGGAGAAACGAGAGGGGAAGCGAGAGATGAGAGCCGTTAGGGCACCATTAACGCTGCCTCCGGAGTTTGCTGCTTCAGATTCTGTATACTTCCGGAAGCCTGGAAACGAGTCAGTTGTTGGTTCAGGAACCTACGGTAAGGTGTTTAAGGGCATACATGTTTACACCAAGCAGCTAGTGGCGCTCAAGAAAATCCGGATGGAGGGTGAAAGGGATGGGGTGAGTTCCGTTATCATGTTGGCTCTTCTGCTACCTCCGCTAACCCAACTCAGTTCCCTGTTACTGCGGTTCGCGAAATCAAGCTTCTGCAGTCCTTGAAACACGTCAACGTTGTCAGCCTTCAGGAGGTCATGGTCGAAAAGAACGACTGTTTCATGGTCTTTGAATACCTTTCCCACGACCTCACAGGGCTTCTCAACCACCCGACCTTCAAGCTGGAACACGCTCACAAGAAGCACCTCGCTAAGCAGCTCTTTGACGGCCTAGACTATCTCCATCGCCGCGGCGTCCTTCATCGCGACATCAAAGCCGCCAACATCCTCGTTAGTCGTGAAGGCCAACTTAAGCTTGCCGACTTTGGGCTTGCTCGCTTCTTCGCAAAGCGTCGACAGCTAGATTATACGAACCGCGTCATAACTATATGGTACCGATCTCCTGAGCTTTTGCTTGGCGAAACGCAATATGGCCCGGCGGTCGATATATGGAGCGCTGCCTGTGTGCTCGTTGAGATTTTCACCAAGCATGCCATCTTCCCGGGGGATGGCGGAGAGATCAACCAATTGGATAAGATCTACGCTATCCTAGGGACACCCACGAAAGCCGAATGGCCAGGATTGGTGGACATGGCCTGGTTTGAGCTCTTGAGACCAGCAGAAAAGAGGAACAACGTTTTTGCAGAAAAGTACAAGGAGTAGGTCATCTCTACTCCCCATACCTAAATGTTCGGGGAACCTCTTCTGACTTAGCTTTCTATAGGAAATTGACCCCATCCGCTTTCGATCTTCTTTGCCTAATGTTCCAATACGACCCGGCAAAGAGGCCATCTGCGACTGAGGTCCTTGAACATCCATACTTTGTGAGCGAGGAACCGGCACCTAGACAGGCAGTTGAGTGAGTCCCCCTATAGGCTTCCTTCCCTTGCAATCACAATGTGCGATTTCTAACTATATGTTCTAGACTTCGCGACCTCGAAGGCGATTGGCACGAGTTCGAGTCCAAGGCTCTGCGAAAGGAAAACGAGCGCCGCGACAAAGAGGCGAAGAAGGAAATACAACGGAAAGAACAGCAGAAGGAAAGGGAGAGGGAGAAGAGACGAACGTCTATGTCCATATCAGCCGAACGAGATCCCAAGCGGCTGCAGACCGCACGCCCAGCTTAAGACGGTTGGTTAGCCTATGGGCATCGTTTCTACTACTGCATACATGGAAGCACACCGGCTTGTAGAATACTGTGATATGGAGGTGGCGCAACGTGGCTTTTGACGAGGTTATGTTTCGGGATATTTTCGTCTCCACCGGCGCACCGGCATGATCTTAGATTGTTTGCATTCACAGTGGCCAAGAGGGAAAATATACCTACAGACGTAGACTTATTCACATATTTTGCCTCGGCCGGCATGATTTACTAGAGTGGGGCACTCGCAAATCCAGGCGACCTGGAACACTGACCCACATTAGAATATGTATGAAGAATATATACATTACTCGGTATACGTACCAACTACCTAAAGATAACCCCCCTACCCTCCTCTCCCCCACCCCCTTCCTCTATATATATATATATTATATTTATCCAACGATCCAACACAAATTTGAGTTATGGAGGGGGAGCGGTAATAAAATAAATAATAGAATTAACAAAAATGCTAAATATCAAAACGTTAAGTATGGATATGGCAAGACCACGGTACTGTGTTGTGGATGTGAGTGTTGAGTCTCGAACGTCGAGTATAAAGCGACACGAAAGGGGCACGCCTTTTTTCCCCAGAGGATTACATATGTAAAATTAAAATTTTTCTAAGGAGGGGAGGGGGTTTATTTGTTTATTTTATCATTTTTAATCCTATTAAAAAAAAAAATTTTAATTTTGTTATTTCATTTTAGTTTGTAATACAACCGAGCTGGTTTAATCAGTGGATTTTTTAGTTAATTAATTTGTTGGGGTTTGGCTAAGGGTATACACACCCCCCCCCCCCCCAAAAAAAAGGGATCAGCCGCCACTAGAGATGTGCCGAAGCGTGTGTGTGGGGAGGGAGCCTCTGGATCTTTTGTGGATACCCAACGGGCGTCGTGGTGCGCCCAGGATGCTTGTATTATGAGGTGGCGGTTACGCTACCATAAATGCGTAGGATGATGGCTTTCGGTAAATGGGAAAGTGATAAAAAAGAACATCTTAATGTTAGAAGGGGATGTATGTATGTATGTACATATGGTGTGTAGAGTAGGCTTAGGAGTGTACTGGTGAAGTTCTTGAGGTTATATCGCTTCGTCCGCCTGCTAGTCTATCGGGTACTATCATACAAGATTATCTCAACACGGGCGTAGAGTCCTCGGCAGAGGTAATAAAATCACCTCCTATTGCCCCTCATGGGGACTGAATATGCCTTTTGACATCGCCGTGTCGGTGACGCCCTTAGTCTTATGTGTCGTCCTCATCTTCGACTCGTGCGCGTTTCGAAGCTCGAGGTTCGGGTTCTTGCACGCCATATCTCTTGTTGTTTACGCTAGTGGCCACTTCACTTAGAAACTGTTCAACATTAAAGGGGTCTGCATTATCCTTCTCAAACTGCACTGGTCCATCTCTTGCCTATCGTAAACTTGAAGTTAGCGGATATCACATCTGCATGTTGTGTTGAGGGGAGCCAACTTACCTCAGCATCCGCCGCGCCTCTGAACCCCTCCTTTGCGCGACCAAGTACCTCAAACCGATTTGACTTCTTGATTCGCTCCATCTCAGTTGCTCCAGTGTCCTCATCATCCTCATCAAGTGTCGTCCTGGGACGATAAATGGATGAAATAGCATCTTGGGCGGCAAAGAGAGGTTTATCATAGGGTTGGTCTTCATTGAAACCAGTATCAAACCCACTCGTCTGATTGAAAAGCCTGGAATCCCACATAGACTCAGATGACTGTGTCGGTTTCGCAAGCCCCAATGCCACTTTTTCAGATATGTCGCGATTTTGCTCCCTAGCCATCATCTGGATCCTCCGCTCTGTACCCATCCGAGACTGTCGCAGCTTCCTCTCAGCCTCTCGGCGTCGCTCTCGCCGCATCTCTTCACGCTCCCTTGCGGCCTCGTCGTCTCCGCTAGCAGATCTCGATGAGTCCGGTGATGAGGTCCTACTACCGCTCGGTGAGCGGGTGCCACGAGATTTCCGACGTCCACCGGCACCAGCAGCTGAGCGCTCTTCTCTTGCCTTCTGCGCTAACATTCGCAGATGCTCTTCCTTCTGCGCCTTTTCCTTCTCTGCTAGCTTTTGCTGCATTAGTGTTCGTTGCTTTACCTCCTCTCTGGCGTGCCTATCGGCCGTGAATAATGCCTCGGCAAACTGCGCAAACTTGTCGTTGATAGTGACGTCCTGTAGTCCTCGTCCGTCAGCTGCCAGTCGTTTATCCAGAGGAACTGTATAACCTTTCGGGTTCTTCCAGTTCGATATCGGCGGTGGTATTTTCCAGGCTTCCTGATCTTCAGCATTAAGCTTCCGTGGTGGAGAGTGCATGACTGGTGGAGGGGGCGATGGGGGCCCTCTTGGGATCTTCCTGTGCTTGAACTTCGGTGGTTCCATCGGGTCCTGTTGCCTCTCAACAATCTTCATGATACGATCGTTCTTCATCGTGTTATCCCCCATCTGGTTCGCTGGCGTGTAGCGGACGTACGTCGGGTCCTTCCTTGTCGTCCCTTTGACGTTTTTCGGTTTCTGGGCTGCCACCGCACCAGAAACGAGGGCAGCAAGAGCATTCCTGGTCTTCTCCGTGGCCGCCGCAACCTCTTCCTCTGAGGGCCTGTCTAACGAGATCTCGCCGATGTCCGCCCGCTGTCGTAAAGGTATCAGATCTTTGAACGAGGCGTGTACAATCCGCTTGTCGTTGTGCCCTTGGCGGGCTATCGCATCGTACTTGACCCTGCCCTCAGCATCAACTTGAACGGCGAGAGCATTACTAGTGGAGGTAGATTTTCTCCCCATGTCAAGCGGATATTGTGCGACAGGGATTTCGGGAAAAGCTCCACCATCGCCATAGTCTTCTGCCGATCGAGGTCGCCAGCCTGACCGTTGGCCATACGGCGGGGGACCCGTTTTCTGGACTGAGTTAGGACACGAAAACTCCTCATCTGCCAGCGTATCGAACTGGGAGATGCATACCTTGACCACAAGCTGCGCTTCCTCGGAGGAGCCTCCTCCCAACACGCGAAGACCTATCGAGGCTATCCGCGACGAGGGATTCTCATCGCCGCCGGTATATTTCGGCTTGGGCAAAGCTTTTGAGAGCGACGTAGTAAGTGAAGCCATTGCGGGGCGAGCCAAAGAGAGCAAAGTCAGTCCAGGACGACGCCTTTACATATTCTCCCCAAAGGCGAGGAGTGCGAGTCGAGTTCTAAAGCCGTTACCCTGCAGATCATGTGTCTTCAATGTCTCGCTCGGCTTGTCTGTCGTATATTTACAATATACTATATAATCCCTGGGCGATGGCGGTGTATAGTCTTGGTTCAGCACAAGACCTGAAAAGTAAGGAAATGGGGAAGGTGAAAGATTCGAAGGGGCTCAATACACGTGTTTTGGGCTACCCAACAAAGACTTAGGTATACAGTCGAGTCACGTTGCAAGAATCTCGCGTTATACTAGTAAGAATATGAATACGCGGCTCCACCCCGATCCTGGGCTCTTACTATCAGAATATATAAGAATAGTCGCGCTATAGGAATAGAGTCCATTGCCCCGACCGAATTTCTTGCAGCGCGACTCGATTAGGTTAGAAACCCTGCAACAGGAAAAAAACTTCAAACACGGAAACCTGTACACCTGAAACAGCGACTTACGTCCGATCTCCCTCCTGTTCCATCGCCACATCCTCCAGAATGGCCGGGCCGGAAGAGTCGCCATGTCGTATTCTGGTCATGGCCTCTGGCTTTGGCTCGAACTTCCAGGCTCTCATAGATGCCATATCTATGGGTCAGCTTCGAAATAGCCGCATTATCTCACTTATCGCAAACCGGAGAAATGCACACGCAATTGTTCGAGCGGATGAAGCAGGTAGGAGCTCTCCCATGCGCGTGTATACAGCATGCAACTAATTCACGACCAGGCATTCCTTGGGATTACTTCAATCTAATCAGTAACGGGTTCTTGCAGAAGGGAGAAACAGACGAACAGAAATTGGCTGAAGGCCGTCAAAAATATGATGCTGCATTGGCCGCGAAGATTCTGTCAACAGATAAGGAACGGCCTGAGTTGATTATTCTCGCTGGTTGGATGCATGTCTTCTCACGTGCTTTCCTGGAACCTATCGAAAGGGTAGGGATGCGTATAATTAATATTCATCCCGCACTATATGGTAAGTTCTAAGAGATTATGCTGGGTCTGGCTACTTACAATTTGCACAGGGGAGTTCGATGGAGCTATGGCGATTGAGCGAGCTTTCGAAGAGTTTAAGACTGGGCGACTAACACGCACGGGTATTATGGTCCACGACGTAATTGACGAGGTGGATAGGGGTGCTCCTATCATGGTTAAAGAGATTGAGTGGGAGGGAGAGGAGCTGGAAGAGTTGAAGGAAAGGATGCATTTCCATGAGCACGAGCTGATCGTGAAGGCAACGGCGAAGGTGGCGCAGGAGATAGTGGAGGGCAGGGAACGTAAGCCTCGAGACGTCCCAAAATCCTTGAGCTGTAGGTATATGTCACTGCAACAACCTTCGTTATGAAATTAACATGCCCCTTATAGGAGAACATTGTCGTCGCAACATTGGTCAAGTTGTTATTTCGATGAGGCCACGAACTCCTCTTGCCTTCCACCCGCGGCCGGCCAGAAAGTCTGCTTGTCAGGGCGCAGCGCTGTCATCCTTTGATGGTTATTCCGAGGAAAGCTGCCCTAGTGGATACAATGAAATCATTTGGACATGCAAACTTTACAAGAATCACAGAACTGAAGGTCTCAGCCTGTGGCGCCGTTGCGATAAGTGCAGATTCCGACAAAAGATCTATCAGGGACTTAATAAGAAAGGACTTCATACGCCTGAGTCTGGATCCTCCTGTACGAAGTGCCTGAGTCTGGATCCTCCTGTACGAAGTGCGATCGCCCACGTGCTCTCCCGAGGTCCAAGCTGTGTCCTCTTCATGCCATTCGACATAGGCACGGTTCGAGTCTCAAGATTTCATCGGATACCGCTGAACAGATCGACTCCATCCTAAGCCGCAGTCACGTGTCCCTGGAAAGGGCCTGGAAGCCAGTGAATGATGCCTTCAAGCTTCTGAATTCTTCAAGCAATCCCAGCCACAACTACAAAGACTACGTTCTTGTTGACTTAGAATTCTCTTGTTTCAATGAAGGTGTTGTAGAAATCTGGCAAGTATCAATCGTTGATCTTCTTGGCAGGCCCCTCGTTGAAGTCTTTATTGACTGGGAAGAGAGCGAGCGCGAGAAGCACGGCGATGGCTATCAGCATAGACTGAATAAGCCGGAATTTGCTACGATGTGGGACTTTTACCATCTCAGAGCCATGGAACGCAAGTCTGGCAAAAGAACTTTGCCGAATTGGACAATGCAAGAACTTGCCGAAGAACTCAAACACCACGTCAATCGAGAAACGACCTTCATTTGAGTACAGCTATGGTGGTGTCGATTTCAACGTTCTTTCCAAAGGCCTATCGCATTTCGGGTATCCAAACCTTCTTGGCTCGGTCAAGCACCAATCTCTCCCGGCAATTCCTACCCTCAAGAAAGCTCTGCCTGGTATCACATCATGGAGCCTCGATTCCAAAGATTCAGAATGTTCCGAGTGCAAACTTCTGGTCGATCAGTCAGTTGGAATTGCGAGACACCTTGCGAGCCCATGCCATAAGTTCCTCAAAAACTTGTCGGATGAAGAACGTGTTAGGTTTTTAACTTCTTCCCTTGGGCTTGGAACAATCCTCCGGGTTTGTCACATCTACCAAGCACCCAAGGAGACAGTCAAAGTCGATTGCCCCGAATGTGGATTGGCGTTCTGGAAACAAGGTTTACGGGAACATCAGATTAATCATCACTTTGGGGCCGTTTGTTTTTTCCCCGCATACGACCACAGGTTCGATGATGAGAAACAACTTGTATCTCACCTTTACGAACACCTTGATTCCACCACTATGGCAAAAAATGGTGGGAAGTTACATTGTTCTTGGCCAGGCTGCAAGAGTGGAGAAAGCAAGCTACGACAGAATAGTGTCGTACGTGGGTGCATGCGCAAACACCAAGGTAAGGCAAGGAGGCATTTCATCAATCAAACAACTGGGTCAGGTTGATTTGTGAGATATACAACAGAGAATGCGGTTTTGAAGGCGACGGAATAATAAGATAACTTTTGTCTACTTCCAATATCAACCTCTCTATTTTCTTTGTGATATTCCACTTATGCATCTGAACCCCCAATCCTCACTTTGAACGCCACTTCTCTTGACAATACATGCTCCCACGTTGAGACTGGCTGATAGAAGAATGAGATCCTCATCATATATTTGTCCCCAGCAGAGGCTAGGGACAAGTAGGCACACAGATCTTAAGCTGCTGCCTGTCCACCTGTGGGAGGAAGCTTATTTGACTCTATGCTGTACCATGGTCCAGCGTGTGCGTACTGCGGCTGGAGTCCTGCCTGGGAACTTCTTGAAGATCCAGTCCCAAGACTTGTCTTCTTTCTTATATGCCAGCAAGCGGTGCTCGTCCAGGTCTGACCATCGGCTGTGCTTGCCCGTGCTCGAACATCCATCATCGTCGCTGCCACTGTCGCCTCCCGTCTTGTTATGGCTTGACTCTAGAGATGGATCGCGGGAGGGGAGGATCTTCGGCTGCAGTACGCACGCGCTGGAACATGGTCCGGTCCAGAGTCGAATAGCCTTCCCCTCGCAGATAGACAGCAAATAGCTCGACCCCTTTGCAAGCCGAGAATATGGTCGGGCTAGAGATCGATTGCGAAATCGTCGCTGAAACCTTTCCTGGTCAGACTGACTGGGATCCTGCGTATATCACAAACCACATCAGACATGTTGCTTGACCCCATGTTTCCTGCATGTTTGCCCACAGATGAGTACAACAGCCGACGATCCACTGCGTCGGTCAGAACTTCTGCTACAACAGGCCAGCATAGCCCTGAACAGCTTGATGTTCCCCTGCGGCAGTTCTCCCCAGGTAGAAACAACGTCGACGCCTTGCAAGTAGTCTCAGCTTCCGGGAAATTACCGCAAGGCACTGAACCTTGCCTACGGCGTGTTTGCCGACGATCGGAGCGAACAAGTGAATCTCAATACTGGCCGTCGGGTGTTAGAAGACAGGCAGACAAAATGATGGCTGATTCTAGTTGGGGATAAATAGCCAGTAGAATCATGCTGCGCTACGTTCCGTGCCACCCAAGCCTCATGCACACCCGTATTGCACATTCCCTTGTGTGCATGAGATCTTGGTCCATTTAACTCCTAGGTTTCTGAACAGTTGACCTTCTATACCTTTCCTTTCGCGGTTCTCGGACCAATATCCTATCTGCTCCTCCCTAGTAGCCTTCAAACGGCAACAGGCATTGACGAGTACAAGGCACGGTTCTCGCAACGAACTACGGACTTTGTAAAGAGTGGTATGCATAAGGAGGATGATGGATCTTGGATGGGAGGGGAGGAGAGGGATGCAGGGGTATAAGAGGAGAGGAAGGTGGGTTGAGGAAATTGCATCCGTGTAAAGTTTATTGAGAAGGAAATGGCAGGAGAAAGTGATGACTGTCTTGTATTGTTTGAGCGTAGAGATTGCGTAGATTGGAGCTGTCCGTATTAATTAAGCACGACACTTTGCACATAGGAACTGAACTGAGAATATTTTGGAATGAAACTGAATTTTCTGGTATCTTGTGTTGGAAGAGTTGTCATTAGCCAGAAACCCTACCACAGAAAACATCTTCAAATATGCACCAGCATCGAACGAAAGCTTCCAGATGCTCGGCCATTCCCGGTAACCTCAAAAGGCACAAGCCGACAATCGTGCTAACGGGAGACGGATGATCGAAGGTGATCAAGTCCCTCAGGGAAAATATCATGGTGAGGTTGATTTTGGACTACCTTGAGCAATGTGATAGTCAAGTCACTATAGTAGATACTGTACATCACTCGTTCAAAAGAATTGATTAAGCCACCATCTAATTGCTATCCCTTTCTCGCCTTTCCTCGTGTTGGACTTGACCGCTGTCTCTTGGATATTCCCTGGGGTTTCGCTGAGACTATAGATATCGGATTACCTGCAGCCTTCCGCTTCGGCCTTGATCCGGCTATAGTCTTCAGTAGATCCGTAGAAGCAATCCCAGTCGGACCTTTAGCTGTGCCAGGTTCTGGCGGCTCTAGCCGTTTGCTTCTTCGTGGGGGTATGCTAGCAGTCTGGGGTAGTGGTTCAGCAATATCTGGGCTAGATAACAATGGTGGGTCACCGGAGGGCACTTCTTGAGAGGCGTTCAGCCGTCGCTGAGGTCCAGGCCTTTTCTTTCCGGTGGCTTTTGATGCTTTTGATGAATGGGCTGGGCCAAGAGATGCACTTGCCACTGGCTGCGGCTGCCCATCTTTACAGGAGGGCAGTTTCCTACTTGGCCGCAACGCCTGCCCCGTTGTAGGACGAAGAACCCGTTTACCTGTTCTAGGGCGAGGTAAATTCGATGCGGAGGGAGTGCGCTCGACGTCACCATTCTCTAGTCTGGCAGAATCAACGTCTGCGGACGGTCCTTGCTGAGACGTATTCATGATGCCGGATGTTTGGTGATGATTTGACGCAATGGGAGAAGGAGGTCCAAAAATACGTCTGGTTGGTGCCTCTCCCGCATCATGGCTGCCGTTCACGAGCGGGTTCGATGGAACAGGCGCAGGATCGTCGGCGGTTTCCTCCTCAAGAGGCCTTTCATGCTTCCACGACATCCCAGGTAGTATACCCCATCTTCCGTTCCAAATCCCTCGCATTGTCCAGGCGTTTTTGACATTCTCGTACGCCCTCGTGTTGATGTCGGCAGCGTCAGCGCCTTCCCTATTGGTGGATTCGTCTTGCATTCGTTCGCGCTCCTTCGAAATCTGATAGACGAACTGATGATATGGACGTGAGGCCTCACGTTCCCGCTCCCATACAGCTCGTCGCTCTGCAATCCGCCGCTTCTCGTTATCGCTCTTTGTCTGTCTCGGTTTCGGCAGCGGCTTTAGAGACGTACTAAAAGAAAAAGGACGAGATGGAGACACTGCTTCCGTCTCCGTCTCCAAGTCTGACTCAAGTTCGGGCGGTTCTTCATGCTTCCATAGTCCATCCGCCGTGTTATCCCACTTGTTCTTCCAGATGCCTTGCTCAATCCAGCGTTTCTTGATCGTTTCACGAGCGTCTTCCTCGAAGGTGCGATCGATACTCCGATACGTATGCATTCTCGTACGCGGATCTGCATACCAAATCCGCTTTCTCTCTTCTTCTACCTCGGCTTTGAATTGTTTCTGAGGAAGTGAGGCCGCACGCTCCCTTATAAGCAGATATCGTCGCCGCTCCCTACGTCGCTGCTCGTCGCCGCGAGTGTCAGGACTCGCAGATCGAGTTGTCGTGTCCGATGGGCTCGATTTATATGGTGGTGGAGACTGGCTAAACCGCATTCTCGCGTGATCGAGTTCCAGCGGATCCGCCTCCAACCTATCGAGAGCTCTGTGAACTCTCACCAACCCATCCCCTCGGAGATTGTCGGCCATGGATGATGTTTATCTTGACTGCATAGGTAAAGATCGCGATGTAGCTGGTTCTGTGCTGATGGTAGTCTGGATGAGAGATTGTTTTCGAATAAATGAAAGTCGTTTGATTTCTATTAACATTGCATTAAGCGCAATATGCGGTCGCGTGTTGGAATCTATTTTACTATTAGCACTTTGGCTGCAGTGAATGCCGCCGGCTCGGGATCGCATTTGATGGCACAAACCATGCCCAGATTATTGGCTACAGATATTTGTTTGCAACCACGATCCTCGACCAATCCGCTCGCATCGAACGACCGAAGTAGAAACTCTTTCTGATATCAGCCACGTGAGTTAAGATTTTTGCAATCCTCTGATACTCATGAACTGATATAAAAATGTCAGCCACACATCGTTGATTATATCGCCTCACAAGGCTGGGATAGACAAGACGTGGAGATATTTATGGGTCTAAAAGAAGGGACCTTAGAGTCATTGGTCAAGAGTGGTGGCGGCCTTCCTACGCCTATTGCGAACTCCGTCTTCCCGCAAATGCTTCAAGCACTTGACTGTCTTGCATGCAACGGCATCGTTCATCGAGATGTGAAGCCGGAGAACATTCTCTACGTATCGCAACCGGGCGGTCAATATCAATTCCAGCTCGGAGATTTTGGTCTCTGCAATCGTATTGTAGATGCCACAACCTTTGCCGGTAGTTGCATGTATATGGCCCCTGAGATGTTCCGGAAAGGGAGTCAGACGTCCAAGTTAGATGTTTGGTCCCTCTTCGTCACGATGTTGTGGACATTGGATGCAGAAGGGTTTCGTCAGAGGTCGAACCAGTTTGAGTCCGTTGAGGATGTCCAGGAGGCGGTTTTACATGCGGCTTCAAATGTCGACACTGTTTCAAAGATTCAGGAAATAGCAGTCGTCAACCCGAAGGAGCGTGCTTCTGCAGCACAGATGCTTGTCAAGTACTACAATGGAGTTGGACTTAGCACTCCACGGAATCAGGTCCCGGCTCTCCGCAGTCCTCCTCCCGCAATCACCGCCGCCAGAGCTCCGACCCTAGCTATTCCCGCCTTGACAACTCGGACTACACAAAATAAACCGGGAGGCTTCCAAAAGAATGGGAATGTATTTGCAACCGCTGCTCAGTACCGTGTCGAGAAAGCTCGTGATCCTCCCTCCGCACAACGAGCCCGTCGCCGGCTACAAAGCCTCCGCCCCAAGCAAGCTGAGAACTGAATTTTGGTACCTCTGTCGCAACAGAGATTAAATACTAGACAGGCGGCTATCTAGTCACATGCCCTTCAAATTGAGCTTCCTACAAGGTCCTGCTTCCTTGTTAGGTACTGACGACATTCACACCGCAGCCTCAAAGCCACCTCTTCTCCAATATCCAAGCGTTATGTTAGTGGTTAGTGGTGATGCTTCAACGTCGAGATTGACATTTTTCAAAATATCGGTCAGCTTCATTGGCTTTCATAAGAGGCTCCTATGTGTCCGGCCCGCTGTTGTGCTCGCCATTATTGTGCTTGCTGCTGGGCTTGTCATCGTCATGCCCCTCCTTTACCGCGCGCTCGTCATTATTCCCTTATCATAGTGTTCTGGTGGAAGGACTTACTGAGGAATGCCAGATCGTCGCCAACCTTCGCGACAGAAGATATATCTTGTTTGGACCAATGAGTGCCCTGCTGTAAAGTTGAAGAGGGAACTTGGAGACGAGGTGACTGCGCTACAGAGGTGGATATGGTAGCAGCTCCTGGTCACAGCCAGGCTGGCCCATGCTGGCGCAGGGGTTATTTTGTATGGGCAGAACTATGGCGGTGTAACAAACATTAGGGCCTGTACCTCCGCAGAATTTCGTTCCAGACATCGGGAATGTCACCTATCCACAGGCTAAGAATCCATCGTGGACAGGCTCAAACGGAAACCCTCTTTTTGGGAAAGCGGGGTTTACCTCAATGGCTATTTACGATCCGTCTAGAGGGTAAGTTCTTCCATTCCCGCCCTTGAGGCCGAGACTAACGATTCTCAGAAATATCCAGTACAGCGGCCCGGGACATGGCACAATCTCCGATCCGTCCCTTGGTATCGCTGCGTCTACTCTGCCCAGTCAGACAATCCATCCTCCTCAGGGGTCGTTAGAGACTCCTGAGAAGACTAACAACAACATAAAGTTCAGCCACACCTCACTTGCCCCGTCCAAGACTTGCACTCAATGCAAAGCATCTTTCCGCACTCATCGTGCACTTAAGAAGCATGCCGATACCACCAAGCACGTTGCATACAAATGCATGTGTGAGGCTGAGTTCTCTCGACTATACTCTCTGGATCAGCATATCCACGACTATGTTGCAATAACTAGAAGCAGCCAGGAAGCAGGAGAGGTGGAAAGTGGAGCTCAGGATGGTGCTAAAGGTATTATGCAGGGGGGTGGGAGGGTTTTCCCCTGTCTGTACTGTAGCAAGTATGTGGATGAAAAGGCCTTCACTAGGAAGGACCACCTGACGCAGCATCTGGTAGGGTATCACAAGTTTGAAAGAGGGCGGGTGCAAACAAGATGCTAGTACCACAGAAGTAATACTACGAAGAAGCAGTTGGTGCAAACAAATATTCCTAACAAACAGACGGTATGTACAAAGCGAAAGGCAAAGGGGATGTGATGATTTTATCACATGTACATTATCCTCTACTGCACAACGGCCGTGTCCTCAGCCTTCTTTCAATAAATCCATTACTAAATGTGCAAGCACATAAAGATAAAGAGCGAACTATAGGTATCCAAGTTTAGTATATTCAGACTTTCTCAAACATAAGATAGCCGAACAGTAATAGCTATGCAATTAAAGTGACATAATGCTACCGCTAATTTTATATTCAAACACCTAGCAAAAGTAGAAGAAAAAGTGGGAGGAAGGAGAAAAAGGGAGAAAATGTAGATTCAAGCCATCTGGACATACGCTCTTAGTGCATTACCCAAGTTGTTAGGATACAATCCCATGGATATGCTTTACGTGATTCTAAAGATGCATCTTATGCTCAAGAAACATTTGACAGACCTTGCACTTAGACTGATGCCCTTCTTTAAAGTGGGTCAAATGCTTCCGCCTGAAGTGCTTCAAATCTCCTAGACCAGCAAACTTGTAAGTACGTTTTTCAAACGGTAAGCTCTGCTCCCCTAAGCAGAGGAAACAGGTGGTGGTTCTGTTCTTTGTAAATACTAACAACATAGCGTCACTCAACGCTTGCTTCTCAGACTCAGTAGCTGCCAGCCGCAAGTTAGTCTCCTTTGACAGCGTCAGATTCGCCCTTTGCGTAGATGGACTAGCACGTGGTCGGGCAGTAGATCCCCCTTCCTGGAAGTGGCAGTAGATAGCGACTGCATCGATAGCCGCATTGCGGCGGCGGAACTCTTCTTCTATGGTCGTTCCCGAGAGCGTCAACATCGCCTCGGCCAAGTGCTTCTGGATCAGGGGCATCTCATCGTTCTCGCCCAAGGTGTTCTTCACATTCTGGCTGAGTTTGAGCCCAGAGAGCTGCCGCTCGATCTCGTCGACCGGGTGTTCCAGATCCCAGCAGTCTTGAAGGTGCTTGAGGAGTGCAGCTCTTAGCCGCTGTCTGGTGTTAAAGATGGCTTGGCTGAGGATCCGGTACGTGAGCGTTAAAGCAGCATGAAAATTTCGGCAACTTGGCTGCAGAAAGTAGCGACCAAACCCGTCAAAAACAGCAGCCAATTTGCCACCTGGTTGTTAAATAGAGTTAATTATTAGTATTACAAATCATTATTATTATAGAGGAAGTAAAAATTAGTAGTTTCTTTACCTATTCTTTATTAGCTACTGTATTTAACTTCTTAAAAGCAGAATTTAATACCTCACTAGCTTCTGATACATATTTTACTGGCCACCTACAGAGTTTACCAAAGTTATTTACATATCTTATTATATTGTCTTCATCTTCTTTCTAGTAGAAGATAAATAACTTAGGTTACTAAGAACAGAGATTAATCTAGGTATTTTTGTCAAATCTCTTTTTGACTCAGTATTATATAGGTGTGCATAGGTTTTTTCTCATTGTTTGAATATGAGAACATTTTTTGAAACCTTAACCTCTCATTGTAGCTAAATTACCTCTCTATATAACAATCAACAAATGATGCTACCTATATAGATGCAAGGAAAGTTTGGTTAAGAACTAAAGGTTCTAGGTTATCTTGATATAAGATACAAGATTATAAAAGAAATATTCAATACTGTAATTTATTATTTCAATACTCTAGCAATATGCTGGTCTATTAGTTTCTGGCAGGTAGTTATTCTAGATAGGACAAACATTAATCATCTCCTTATAGTTCTTATCGGGAATCTATGTGGCTATGTTTTCAAGTCTAAGGTCTTACATTCTATTGAGGTAGCCTATAGACTAAAAGAGCCTTTGTCTACTATTGCTCAAGACAACCTGGTCTACATGGATCTACAACCAGGTATAATGCTTAGTACTGCAATATTCAAAGGAATTGGTTCAGTACTAGTTTACAAAGAGCTTCTCAGCTTGTTAGGTGTTTTTGTTAAGAACACCAAAAATAAGAGATATATAATAGTTACAAGCCATAACATGTTTTACAAGCAAGTGGCCCATATATATGAGTGGCTCACTTTGATTAGAAAACACGACCTCAAGCTTGGATCCAAGATACAACAACCATCCTGCCCTCAATTGATCTAGTGTGAAGACAGAATATCTTTAGCTATATTAGTAATTAATCAGAACTAATTTAAAAGTATGTACTATATAACAAAGACATATGATATAGTCCAAACAATCTTGAGACAATGACACACTGGAATCTCTCCAAGATGCGATTGCACATCTAATATAAAGAAGCTTACTAAGCTAGAGGAGTCAGTAATTATTTAACATAGTCTTGACTGTCAGGAGCCTGCACTGGCTGCAGGAATGCTATGCAGCAGGGTAACTCTGTGTGGTTTCTATTATTGTATTTAGTCGATTGGCTGAGTCTCAGGAGGAGGCCAGCAATCAGTTCTTCTATATACTAGAATTGATCCTCTTGCCTTCTGACATCATACCCACCCTAGGGGTCCCTGCAGGAGATGACCCTTACATTAGCTACTTAAGGCCATTAAAGAAAGTATATGAGAAGCAGGTAGAGAATATAATAAAGAGCAGCATCAACTATATCACCAAACTAGAGTTCTTACCAGCAATTAGAGCAGCCATTGATACTACCTTTACATCAAACAATATTAAAGAAGGCTTTAGAGATGCAGGGCTAGTTCCATTTAATCCAGAAGCTATTATTACAAAGCTTGACATCTAATTGCAGACTCCAACCCCTCCAGCCATAGAGGATGCTCCTTGGGAGCCCAAAACACCAATGTTAGGACCTAGATAGTTGGTTATAGGTGCTCGAGTCAGGCAACTGTTGTGACCATATATGGCGAGGCTATGAACTATGAGGTTCATATGGGTTTGTGGTTTGTATGTAGGGTTTGTGGTTCATATGTTGACCAATGATATTGCAAGAAGCATCCTTGTCGGTCTTCTTAAGGGGTTCGCAAGTCGTGAACCTTGGCAGTGCAAGCAAGGCTTATTCTGTGGTCCGAGCTCTCATGGTCCTGTTACAACCAAGCAATGCTCTTGAATTAGCTTTGCAAAATAAGCCAATTAAGGAAAAAATTGCATGCTACCAAGATAGCTCTCTAACAGCTATTAATAAGATGGTTGATTAGTTCCTCAAGGATGCACATGGGATAGCCCATTGGTTGATCATTAGCGAAGCAGAGAACATTGCTTTTCAGAAGACAACCAAGCTTGTAACATAGTGAAAACAGTGGAAAAAAAAGCAGATTCAGCATCAGGGGTCTCTCACAGTACAGGATGGCCTGGATTTAGTGGATGAGGTGGCTGCAAGTACCCAAATTTCAGAGGAAATGCACTGGAGGGGTGTAAAACCAGATGGAACTGCAAAGCAACTAAGGCGATGTGGGTGCTGCCATGAGGTAGGATATAGAGTGGAAAAGTGTCCAATTGGTTACCAGGATACTGTAAATTAATTCCTTTTATTAAATCCTAGTTTTCCTATGTAGTTGTAGAGATATCTGCACTTGAAGTGATTGCACATGCGAAAAGTAGGCTGCTCACATATATGGGCCACTCACTTGTGAAACACATTAGATTTTTTATAGGGGAAGAGGCTATCTATTATCCTAGTTCAAACAGGATTATCATTAAAGACCTTGAAAAGCTGTTAGATATAACAGATATTGCTCTCATAAAGCTTTAACTTCAGTTTTCCTATTGAAATAAGGCTTTCAACTCCCAGGCAATTACTTCTGTGATGTTGAATTCAATTTGAGACCCATATCAGCTTGACTACCTAGAACTTTTATATATAGATGGTTTATTTACCAAATATATGGATCACCATAAAATATCAATAGGTTCCAAGCAATGAAAACATTCTGCCCTTTAACTGGATATACTAAGATGGACCAAGGCTCAATTAATAGTTAGATCCTATAAGTCACCTATGTGGGATGCTAATGGAGAACTTGTTTTTTTTTTTAGATTTGTTATATACAAGGGACTGGAATCTGGGCTGGTTATTAAGGTGGTAGTAAATGAATTAGAGAAGTTTAAGCTTAGATTCATGTGATTATAATAGTATATTTAGCTTTTATTTATAGCACAATAATAATAATAAAGAAAGTTATAATACTTATTTATATTTCCTCTAGTTGAGAAAACAAATTTAAAATACTTATATCCCTATTTTTTTTTATGGTTAGATAAAATATTCTTGCCAGGTATCTATCTGTCAGGAATGAAATACATGATGTTGTTAAAATAGGCTTGAATGTACTAGAAGGGGGCAGCATGACACTATCTGTAGAGGACCCCTTATATGAGATGAGCTTTTAAGAGCCTATGGTACTGGCATCTTCTAATTTCAATGGAATAACTATTCCTATGCCAGTACAGGCTCTCACTTCATGTTATAGAGCACCTAGTAGCAAGCTTAGTAGCTAGAATCAATTACTTTAGGGACAATACAGTATACTTAGA
The DNA here is from genome assembly GCA_021527025.2 of Geoglossum cookeanum. NCBI lineage: Eukaryota > Fungi > Ascomycota > Geoglossomycetes > Geoglossales > Geoglossaceae > Geoglossum > Geoglossum cookeanum. Next base: position 72,844 of record JAJDFF020000124.1, read on the forward strand.
GAAAAAGACAGGAAATACATTGGGCACCCTTAACATTAAACATCTTCTTTAACTAGAGTTTAGGCATGAATAAAATCTTTTATGCTTCTTAGGTATGCCTAGGGAATTATTCTTAGGCACTGTTGTGAGTTGCTTAGGCATGCCTAAAGAATTATTCTTAGGCATTAGAGGGCATTCCTAAAGAATTATTCTTAGGCATTAGAGGGCATTCCTAAAGAATTGTTCTTAGGCATCCTAAGTGCCTAACCTAGGTACCAACCATTTAAGTCACAGGGTTACCTACAGTTAAGAGATAAAATGAAAGTAGGAAATGCAGGGTAACAAGAGGTGTATCAATGGGGCAGTAAGGAGTGATGGTGTGGAAGCACAAACATGCTAGTGGGTGTCACAGGCACCCTCTTGAGGCACTCTCAGCTTAGCCATCCTCCCAGTGACATGGGCACCCCTCTCTAATTCCTTGAGTGTCACAGCCACTCCCTTCAGGCACTATCAGCCTACCCAAGCATACCATTAGGCTTGAAATTTCAACAGGTGCTAGTCAACAACTAGTAACTTCATACAAAATGTCCACAATTTAGTCTCAGTCCCCAATACTCTAACCTTACCAGTTAATCTACCTATAGTGAGAGGCGGAATGTATGTATGTAGCAACGCCCACCCCACCCCAGAATTCGGCGTAAAACAGGTCCCAAATTGACTTTTACCCTATGGGCATATATTTATGAATTGCAATCTATATACTGTAATAGACTGGCCACCTTATTCCCTAGATTCAAATCACATTGAAAATTTGTGGGCGGTATTAAAGCGAGAGATCTATGACCTTCATCCTGAGCTTCTTAATGCCGATGACAGTGAAACCAAGGAAAAGCTGATTTCTGCTGCATAAGAGACCTGGAATGGCATTTTGGGTGAAGGGCTAGCTACTTTACCTGACACTATGACAAATCGCCGGAATGCAGTTCTTGATGCAGAGGGTTGGTATGCGAAATACTAGGTTGTATTGCTTTGCTACATACTTTCCGCCTCCCACTGTATAAGGCCTAATGTAGTCTATAGGGATATGTAATACGCTTAGCCCTCCGCCCGCAGGGTTCGGCGATGTGCATCGTCTCTCGTGCCGGCCTGAACGTGCAGTACTGTCAAGCCACGCCAAGGCCGAACCGGCGACTAGCAGGAGGTGACAAGTGAGTGGTCCCCGTATAGCCCTAGTGGCCAGTCAACCCAATTCGCCGGGATGCCTTCCCGGCGAGGTGACCGTTGGCTACTCTAAGGGCGTATAATATAGTTCGATCGTGATGGCCAAGGCCTCTTGTCGCAAGTTGCCAAGAAAGGGGCAAGTCCTGCTCCATCGATCCGGACTAGGGCGATTTCGCTATAGCTGGATGTTAGGGAACCCGTTCTGTACGCACGGCCACGAGTTTTAGATGGCCTTGAGTAGAAGCGCGGGCGATGGAACCTTTAGAGGATGGTTCCGTACCCCCGCACCTCGTTCGCAACTCCACGGGCCTAGCAACCGGAAAGATACCGCGCCCCAAGAGAAGCCGGTAGATAATCCCGTAAACCCGGAGCCAACCTCAAAGCAGGGACATATAAAGAGGCCGCAAGTGTAGAGTCATCCCATTGAATCTACAACAGCAAAGTCCCCTAAGCCTGACCAAGAAAGACAAACCCACCTACATACAAAGATGCAGCTCAATACAATCGTCGCCTTCCTCCTCCTCGCTGCTCTTGGTGTGCAGGCTAAAGAGCAATCGAACTTCGGGAACCCGTCCGGCAGTGATACTCATGGCAAACGCGCCGCGAAGCTGAGGGGGCGTATTTTTCCATTGGTGGCCCGCAACGCGGAGCCATAGACCCTCTTTGTAGTGAGATGGTACATGGTAAGTGTTAAGCATGAGGGCCCGCCGCCCTTTAGTGGGGCGGGGGCGGGAGACTGTGGGCGTTCGACTTTGGCTAATTGTCTAGCTTCGAAGGTGACCTCAGTTCTCCTCGCATGTGCCAATTTGATCCGGGTTCTGGGAGGCGGCGGTTTGGGGGAAGGTTTTGGTCCTAGACTTTGAGGGCTCGTTTGTATCGTTTATGTACGTCCTGTTAGGTCGGAAGGATCTCCTAGAGGTGGTTTGCGAGGGAACCGGTTCTGCTAGTGAGGTTAGGGTGAAACAGTTGGTATAGCTATAGACAATGAATTTTATATGAACTGTCTGCATTGGATTTTAGATATCCGTATTCATGAGCACTGAGGCAGCGTTATTCCCTATAGGCCGGTTGACGCTATATTTGCTAGCTAGCTTGGCCTCGAGCAGGGTGTCGTTATAACTATGCCTCTCGATCTCTTATTCCAGCTAGGGGCGTCGGGTATTTTGCCGTTAAGATAAACAAGGCGTTGCAAAACGAAGGTCCGACTATCCTAATTCTAGTAACGCGGAAATTCTGGTGTCTCTTTACTAGCAGTGACCCACCTCGCGACGGCGGGTGTTTTCGAAGTTTTTGTCTCCTTCGCCGCGGACCCCGCGGCCCTCCGCTGCGCTCCGGAACAGAGCCCTTCGCGGGGGACGGTCGGGGGAAACCTTAATTATTTGATGGGGTGTCACGTAGCCCTGAAAATTGCCCTAATCAATTAGATAGTTAAGATAGATTGACCGCTCTCTGGGGGAGCATGCACCTGCCAAGCCGCCAGCTATGTTGAATATCTCAGACCCTAGCGCCTCACCTCAGGTGGCCACGTAACGTCAGAGACTCCAAGAGCGCCAAACGAAGCTAAAATAATGCTACCTGCGGGTCAATCCATCTGCGGATATAGGGTCTGTGTACAGAAGGTAGCTGTGTAGTCGTTGGGGCGGTCGGTGTCTAAGAAAGCCTAGGCCAGACAAGCACTCTCGGCGACCTCCACTGTAAATGGCTTCGGGCATGATTCATAGGTAGCTCGCCGGTAACAAGGCAGCTAATAACCTCTAATCTAACCAGGGTGATCGGCCCGGTTTGGTAGAAGCATCCAAGTATCGTCGTGTGCTCCCAAATTTACCCAACTGGCTCCCTTTATGCATCCTGCCCGAGACATTGCCAACTTTTCAGTAGAGCGTTCCAAGTAAAGACACCGTCTCATCGTCTGCACCCTACTGCCTGGTGTAACGCCGGGGACTCGGCCCTAGCAGCGCGGTATAAAACACTGTGGAACTCTCTTGGGTTACCAGTAGGTAGGGCAACCTATTAAGAAGTAGCGGCAGCGAGGCAGGTAAGCTTCACCCGCCAAATGAGGATGACGACCATCGAGCTAATTCCATGCTGGGCATAGGAGTTGCACTTACATCAGACACAAATTCTACGTCACACCCAAACCCAGACTCGAACTGGTCCACGCCGCTCCCCAACGTTGCTTGACCAACCATCCCCGCCACTCCTCCCGCCCTAGTACCAATGGCGTCAGCTGTACAGGGTCTGGGCTCCTTGGGTTAGTACGGGTAGTCCTGTGGGGCATTGCTGACGAAATATACCGCTAACTGCCTTTCTAACTCCAGTAATAAACGCTACCCGGATAGGCCCTATCCTCCATTGCTTTCTCATCTATTCATTCGCGGTGGTACTCATCGCCTTTGTGCCTCCGAGAAAATGGGCGCGGCTGTGCGCAACCGCCGTATGTGATGCCTACATTGTGTTCTCGTTACTCCACATGGACCGCAGCCGGTCGCCCCAAGTAGTCCTTCATATCGCCACCCACTGGACGTGTTTTGCTATTCTTGTCGGGCACCACACTTTGTTTCTAACAATGGCGTCGCCCCCTCCCGGTTCTAGCACCGTAGGAAGGCTGAAATGGGCCTCTGAACTGCTGCTAAACCCACGGGGGATAGGACAGAAGAACGGGAAAGTTCCGCCTTTTTCGAAGAGGGACCCTAACTACGTACCTTCTAGATCCGCCTTCATTGCCCGAAGCTTAGTTACAGCCTTTATCACTCTTGCTGTCTTCAGAGCATACACACTGGTAAAGGGGGTATACGAATCTACTCTTCAGTTTGGTGATTACGCAGAGGAAAAGGAAAGTATTATTCGGAGATTAGGAACTGGGGACGTCTCGATGCGCGAAATTTGCATCCGAGCCTGGCTTCCGGTACAAACCATTTTCTCCGCACGTTGCGTTCTCCAAATCTTTCACAGCACGGTCTCCGCATTTGCTGTTGCGCTTGGTGATGAACCACGGAGATGGCCGCCATTGTTTGGTGATATTCGAGATGCGTACTCGATACGCCGGTATTGGGGGCACGTTCCCCTTCAATACACTCCAGCTTCCCACTCACCATCAGTTCGATTACTAATGTGTGTCTTGCATTTTCAGTTCTTATTGGCACAGCCTAATCCGCATTTCCGCCGTCTCTAATGCAGTATTCCTGGTGCAGACCGTCTTCCGCATACCTAAGAGTAGTCCGATATTCCGCCAGTTAATAGCTCTAACGATCTTCGCTATCAGTGGTGCTGCACACGCCACTGGCGCTTGGATAGTTAGTCCTACGTGCAACCTCAAGCCAATCATGTGGTGGTGGCTATCGGTACCTTTAGGGATCGCTCTCGAAGACGCAGTCGGGCGGTTATTCTCGGGCGTGGTGTCGGGCCGACAGAGGAGAATAATGGGCTACATTTGGGTTTGGGCGTACCTAGCTTGGAGCCTCCCGAAGGTAAACTTCCCGCTGGTGGAATGCATGGCCGAATACGGGAACGGTTGGGAATTATGGGGTTGAGGATTCTATGTTTGATTCTAGTCAGGCCAACAGAGGGGCGGTTTGCCCTCGCTATAGATAGGCACGACAATTACCACCAGAACTCTGCTTCCCAACTAGATCCAATAAGATAGGCCAAACCACTAGAGTTTCGGATAGCTATGTAGCGAGTCCCACCCACTCAAAACTGAGCGACAGCAATACACTCCGATATTACGCTCGCATTATCTGAGGATAGTTCTATAGAATTGCTTTACTAGCTGTACAAACTGTTTTAGCTTATTTTTCTAGATTGTATCTAGTATCTAAGTAATTTAAATCTCAAGTTCTATACATTTCTAACTTTATTTTTTAGTAGCTATAATAGGTAAATTTCGTTAGTTTTACTAAAACTTATAAAAGGTTTACTATCCAAAACTCTAATTGTATACAAAGAATTATAAGATAAGTTATGATGTCATCGCGATTGAGGGTGACGAGTCTGCGGTACCGCGAGGCTAGCCCCAGGGCGGTTATTCTGAGATCTAGCGGTACCGCGAGGTAGTGGGTATCCATCCACCCATTCCGGAGTCTAGCGGTACCGCGAGTATCCAGCGGTACCGTGAGGTAGTTGGGTATCCACCCATTCAGGGGTCTAGCGGTACCGCGTATCCTGGGGTGGCTATTCCGGAGTCCAACGGTACCGCAAGGTAGTGGGTATCTACCCATTCAGGGGTCTAGTGGTACCGCGTCGAACGTCCCAGCTGATCCAGGTGCTATAATGCCTCGAGTGTTTATTGGCGATGATGTGATCTGTCCAGGATATGCACTTCGGTCAAGTCCGAATATCGAGTATAGTCGGTCAACCTTCCGGAATGATGTGATCTGTCCAAGGATATGCACTTCGGTCAAGTCCGAACACAATCATTGCTACAAATATCGAGTATAGTCAGTCAACCCTCCGGAATTCAGTATATAGATTGGTAGGTAGCAGCATTTGTGGAGGGATAACGCGACAGGGTAGTGGCAGGCAGGAACTTAGTTTGGGTGGGGGGAGGATTGGAGGCTCATCAACGCTGCCAGGATCTCTATCAGAAAATCAGTCTTTTTCAGATCATGTACGCAGTCAGAGCATGGCCATTCTGGGGGACGATGAGAAGGTGCCTGATGGAAACCCTGGGGGAAAATAACAGGGGTTTCTGTTGAAATTTCAAGCCTAATGATATGCCTGGGTAGGCTGATAGTGCCTGAAGGGAGTGCCTGTGACACTCAAGGAATAAGAGAGAGGTGCCTGTGACACCCACCAGTGTGTTTGTACTTACCACATCATCACTCTTTACTGCCCCATTGATACACTTCTTGTTACCCTGCTTTTCCTACTTTTGTTTTATCTCTTAACTGTGGGTAACCCTATGACTTAAATATCAGACTAGGCACTTGGGATGCCCAAGCAACTTACTATAATGCCTAAGAATAATCCTCTAGGCATACCTAAGAGCCTCAAAGAATTCATTCATGCTTGAACTCTAGTTAAAGAAGATGCCTAACATTAGTTAAGGGTGCCCAATGTATTTCCTTTATCTTTTTCTCTAAGTATGCAACTTGAGTCACTTTTTGGCATAACTATTGTATGGGAGATGGATGGGTTTAGTAATTCACATACAAAAACAATATTTTTGAAAAGTGAATGCCACCTGGTGGGTATATCAGGGTATTGACTTCAAGCAATCAAGCAAAAATCTTTACCAATGTATTTACTTGACTAGCTATACTACTTGAGTCACTTTTTTGACATGACTATTGTATGGGAGATGGATAAGTTTTAGTGATTCACATACAAAAATAATATTTTTGAAAAGTAAAAACAACTCTGGAGCTCTTTTCTGTAAAGTCTTGACTGAATGCCACCCAGTGGATATTGTGAGTGTTAAAATGATTGAGAAGTGCAGAGCCAAACCCACCAATCCATATGAAATAGAATATCAACCAATATGCAGGTGTTCCATCTCTATCTTGGCCTCAATAAACATAGTTGTTAGATGTGCCTAATTTACACTACCTATAATATATCCTGCTGCTTGGAAGTGTCCCTCCTCCATGCTACCCTTACAAGCTTGCTGAACAGCAACATCTAAGAATCTGCCGAAAACCTCAAAATCGGCCACTAGCATGTAGTTTCTATTAATCCATGTCTTTAGATCATCAAATATAGTCTCAATAGGGTTATAATCAAGTGAATATAGTGGCAGAAAATTTAACAATACACCGATGTCATCACAGAGCTGCTGTAGATGATTGTTCTTATGTATTAATGTATTATCAAGAATCAATTGGGGCCCAGGGGATGGCAAACAGTATGGCAAGACCCTCTCCTCCACAAATTCCATAAATAAATCAGCAGTAATAGCACCATGATGAATGATGTAATCAAGATATCCATCAATTGTAAGTACTGGCAGAATACTCTACTGCTCAGTACTGAATTGGCCTTGATTGGATGCATATCAAGCCAATTGGAAACCATCCATACTTCCTATCACCAGTTCTCTCATTGATACTGGATTCATCAAGAAAAACTAGCTGATCCACATTCCAGGTCTTTTGGATGCCTTGCCAGGCATTTCTAACAGTGGGAGGGGGGCATGGGATACCCCAAAGCTCAATATTGCATTTGATGCAATATACAGTCCCATAAGCAATACCCACTGCCTTAGCAATGCTTGAAACAGACTCAGAAGTGGATAAACAGATGAGGATTTGATGAAACAATATCATCAGGCAAGCAACAAGGCATTTCTGAGGATAATTGGTTGATATTCTATTTTGCATGGGTTGATGGATGTGGCTCTGTGCTTCTCAATCATTTCGACACTCACAATATATGAGGGTGTTGACTTCAAGCTATCAAGTAAAAATTTTTACCATTGTATTTACCTGACTAGCTATACTGTACTACCTCTAAAATATTGTTAAGAACTTAAAGCAATTGGTTCTAGCTACTAAGCTTGCCACTAAGTGCTCTATAACATAAAGTGAAAGCCTGTACTGGCATAGGAACAGTGAGCCCATTGAAATCAGTAGATACTAGTGCCCCAGGCTCTTAGGAGCCTGTCTCATATAAGGGGTTCTCTACAGATAGGGTCATACTGCCCCCTCCTGGTACATTCAAGCCTATTTTAACAATAGCTTAAGCATGCCTAAAGAATTATTCTTAGGCATTCTAAGTGCCTAACCTAGGTACCTGACATTTAAGTCACAGGGTTACCTGCAATTAAGAGATAAAATGAAAGTAGGAAATGCAGGGTAACAAGAGGTGTATTACTAGGGCAGTAAGGAGTGATGGTGTTATAGGTACCCCCTTCAGGCACTCTCAGCCTAATAATCCTCCTGGTGACATGGACACCTCTCTCTAATTCCTTGAGTGTCACAGGCACCCCCTTCAGGCACTATCAGCCTAGCCAGGCATACCATTAGGCTTGAAATTTCAACACCTGATACTTAGCTGATCAACTAAATACAGTAATAAGAACCCCCCTGAGTTACCCTGCTGCATGGCATTGTTACAACCCTGATACTTCTAGTAATTCGTTTTGCATTATGGTAACATCAAGTTGTTGCATATGTGAGTTTGTTAGGGCCATGTGTTGCATATATTGGTTGAAGACTTATGGCACATTACTATAGGGTTTGATGGGACCTTGCTTGAATCATATGACCATTGCTGCTTAGGTATAGTTGACTTCAGAAATTGAGTGGGTCTCACAAATAGGTGGGCCGCACGGACAGGCAGAAACCAACACCCTATTAGTTTTAAACTGTGTCAAAGTAGAGTCTTAATTTCAGTCGCATGATCATGGCTGCTTAGGGCGGACAGTGAGACAATTCAGATGTCATGTCTAGCTAGCTACTTCAATACATCTTTTGACTAAAAGAATCACCAATTCATATGATTTCAGCCTCACTAACAAAACGCCACAATACCTCGACCTATAGCTACTTAGATCGTTTTAGCTGCCGTCGAATTCCGTACGCGTTCTCCTTCCCAGCTATATCTTCTGGATAATTAATTGCCAACACTTTTTACTCTTTTATCGATTCACGGGCCGGGAACATTATTTTTTCGCGGCCCCCATTGTGGGCACTGCCATGGCTCTTGTTAAGAACTCCGTAGTTGGAGATTTACTGAATAAGTTGTCGCAACCTAGCGCGGCTACCTTTGAAGGATCCAACTACTTTTCCGGCTCCCCCCTCAATCGCGTTGCCTTTCTCCGCTCCGACCACAGTTTTCTCTCTTACGCCTTCCGACACCCATCCACCAATTTCATTCTCTTCAGTGACCTCGCTCCCTTCACTACATCCCCCTCTAGCCTTGCATATGTATCCTACGCCGACGTGACACCGTTAGTCGGCGAGGACCCGTTTGCGAAGAGCGAGGCAGAAATGCTGAGAGAGTTTAACTCTGAGGTTACTACTCCCTTGGTGTTGTTTTTGGGGTTGGGTGAGGGGGGTGGAGGAGTAGAGTGGGGATCTTACAAGGGGACACCGCATTTTGCGGTGGATGTTACACCAAGGGGCGCGCTAAAGGATAGGGCGGAGGAGTTGATTAGGGAGATGGAGGCGAGGGAGTGGAAATTATTGAGCGGCCGGGTGAATTTTCTTGACGCCCCACAAGGTATTTTTAATTCCCCATTGACGACCAGGCGCTACTCTAAAGGTATGGGTTCGCAGCCGCTATCTATGCGCAGGCTCGCTCGCTGCTTGATTGGAATGCCCGCAATCCCTTCTGCGCCTCCTGTGGCTCTAGGACTCTCTCCGTCAATGCTGGGTATAAGCGGACCTGTCCACCAACTGATTTCGCTCCTCTTATGGCTTCGCAGTCGCGTCCACCGTGCGCTACTCGAACCGGTCTCCATAACATTGCTTTCCCACGTACAGATCCCACTGTCATTGTTGCTGTTGTTTCAGCATCCGGTAACTCGGTGCTGCTAGGACGTAAACACCAATATCCGCCCAACTGGTATAGTACTCTAGCGGGGTTTATTGAGTCCGGTGAGTCTGCCGAAGAGGCGGTTCGCCGCGAGGTCTGGGAAGAGAGTGGAGTAAAGGTGGCCCGTGTGGTGCTCCATTCAACGCAGCCGTGGCCGTATCCGGCGAGCCTGATGATAGGAGCTGTGGCACAGTCTGTGGAAGGCGCGGAAGAGATACACCTGGAAAATGATCCGGAGCTGGAGGATGCAAAGTGGGTGGGTATAGAGGAGATAGCAGAGGCACTGAGGATAGGCACGAGTTGGTTTGGCGAAGGGCCTGGTCCGGAGTATAAGGAAGGTGGGTTGAGGTTACCGCCACCGACTGCAATTGCGAATAAGTTATTGGTGGCGGTGGTGGGGGGTTTGCTGAGTGGAGATCGTAGGGTATAGATACGAAGGTGGTAGATGGATTGCGAAAAGGTTTCTAGGTGGTTAAGAATTAGAGTAGCGATGCCTAGGTAGATCTGTTGCCATAGCAGCCTGATCGTGGGTAGGTGGAGTGCGGCATAACTAATACCCTCCTAACCTCAAACCATGGGAAGGAAGTATAACGACTCGGTAGGGATGTCAGAACCCGCCGGACGTACATAAGCCCTTCTTGCAATTACTCATGAGCCTCGTATCCGCAGGAGACCTCTCAAGGCATACCCCACACAGCAACAGTCCCTATCGACGACAGGTTAGCGTCATCTAGGAGTTTCCTGTCACCTAGCCAGGGAGAGAAACCATACCATCAGCACTTGCACTTAAAAAGCTCTTTTGTGCCTTGTGGAAAACTACAGCTGAAACAATCTTCCCCGCCTTTGCTCCACCCTCCAACACCGAAACCACCTTGCCGTCCAGTAGATCCCAGACGTAGATTTTGCCGTCCTCGCTGCCGCTGACAACATAAGCATCATTCAGTCCGAGGCAGGAGCGGATGCGATAGTCAGAGTTGATGTGGGACGTGTACGTTTGGAGGACCGCGCCGTTTCCCTTGTCGAGGAGGCGGATGGTGGAGTCAAGGGTGGAGAGGAGGAGGGCGTTTGTGTCATTGGTTTGGGAGACGCTGGTTATTGGGTCTGGGTGGGTTCAGGTGTGAGATAGGAAGGGTAGAGGGTGTGTTTATTAAAGAGAGTCTATGCTTACGCCCAATTACATCCACATACACGCGTCCCATTCGGAGATCGTAAAGCCGTAACCGTCCGTCCACTGACCCGGTTACGATCTCATGCCCGACAATATCTATACTCGACACACTATCCTTCGACTCCTCAAGGACTTGAATCGGCTTCGTCGACTGACTCTTGCAATCCCAAAGCCTGACAGTGGCATCGAACGACCCTAGCTATGTTGAGTACACCTCGCACCTCCAAAACTTTCGGAACTTACCCGTAGCCAAAACACTAGCATCCCAGTTGAAAGCACACGTATTAATTCTCGAGAAATGCCCCGTGAACCGCCTTAGCGTCCGTGCTGTCGCTACATCCCATAGGAATGCCTGTTTGTCACCGCCTACGGATGCGAAGCGTGCGTTATCAGAGGCGACGGCAAGGTCGAGCACTTCATAGCCATGGGCGTCGTATGTCTGCACTAGGTTTCCGTTACTAGGGTTGTGGAGGAGGATTTTGCGGTCTTGGCCGCCGCTGAGAGCCTGAATGGGTGGAGTTAGAGCTGTTGTAATAGTACCAGCTGGGGAACTCACGTATTGACTGAGACCAGCACTGTATGTTACGCAATGGACCGGCCCTGGGTATAGTCAGCAGAGCAAAGAGCCTACTGTGGAAGATTTCCATCTACCATTGTGTCCATCAAGCTTGGCTACCAGCCGGGTTGGAAAACTCATTGGGGATGGTTGTTGTTTGTGGGGTCGCTTATGGGATGTGTTATGTGGGCTATGGATACGGAATTCATGAAGCTTCAATTATTTCGCGACTTACGGACTAGCTAACGGGATAATAAAGCGTACTACTTGGAATCTTGAGCATGAAACGAAACCGATAGGGCGGGACAGAGGAGGAAATTGAAGAATGGACATGGGACCAGAGCACCTCCACTGAATAGCTCTCCTTCCAGTAGCAACAAAGACGCTACATTGCACCTTGATGATCCCTTCCAAGCACATAGAACACCAAGCTTCACTCCAACGGGGGCCCAGCGAAAGCCCAGCTCCTAATTAGGAAACTTCTCGGTTGATGTGATAGTCTACCTAACGACCCCGGCCATGGCTTCTCGCTATGCTGCCTTGCATTTGCTCAAGTTCTTGCTCCAAGTTTTTGATTCTAGTATCCAACTCATTAGTGGTCATTTACCGAAGACGTGGGGTAAGAACTTACGCTGCATGTGTGCTCTCTAGATCTTTATTTAGACGGTCTCTCTCCGAGATCAGCTTCTGCTCCCAGTGTCTGAACCTCTGCTCTTCAATCTTGACTTGTTCCGTGAAACGTTTTCTCAAACTCTCTTCTTCTTCCTTGAACTTGGGGTTATCTAATTTTCTGGGTCTAGCTTCGCCAAATTTTCTCGTCTCCATTTGCTGAGCGCGATACGCTTCGTAATGCTGCTCCTCAGTGGTGTGGATGAGATCGAGCATATGAGTGCGGATGAGGATTGAGCGGAGCTTTTTGAAGTCACAGTGGTCTTCATTCTCAACTTCGGCGACGCCCCAGGAATATTGACGGCCCTTGACAATGCGACCATCCGTAGTTTTCACGTCCTTCTCGGAGCCAATAACGGCAAATGGCATTGCAGCCATGAGGCTACGGGCATGGAGAGCAGCGTTTTCATCATCCTCTTCGACAGGTGGCTGATAAATCTTGATGCCCTGAGCGTCAACAACGGCTCTAATCTTGAGGAACGAAATATGGTCAGCGTCTCTATCTCTAGACCTAACGTTTTGTGGATCGAGGCCTACTCTTTGCTTGAACCTAGCCAAATCCGCAGGGCTTAGAGTGTCAGCTTTCGCGACAACGGGAATCAAATTGACCCTCGAGCTAAGTCTTTTCATGACCTCAATATCTAATGGCTTTAAGGTGTGGCCTGTTGGTCGAATAAAGTATAAACACGCATGGACACGAAGGTCAATTTTGTCAACCCGGCGAGGCTGCTGCTCCTGCAGCATGTACGATTCATGCTGGTCGTCGAGAAACTCGATGATTGGCATCCATGAGTCACGGTTGTTGACGTAGTCGCCGAACCCAGGAGTGTCGATGACAGTGAGGCGAACTGCAAAGACATGTTAGCAGGTTATTAGTATTTAGGTGGAGAAGATCCGCCCTGCGCACCTTTAAAAAACTTCTCCTCGAGTTCGGCCTTTGTGATCTCAATCTCTACCGTCTTATCAATTTGTTTGGCATGGCGGCGTTTGTGATCGGCGTAGTTCTTGATTGTCGTGGAGAAGAGTGTATTGATGAATGTCGTCTTCCCTAGTCCCGATTCGCCCGCAACCTGTTAACTGGTGAGCGAGGTTACGCTGAGAAACCGTGTTGTTTGATCTATTACCATTATTGTGAAGGCAGCTCCTCTCTTTGCGACAATCTTGTGCCTATAGGGACGCTAGTTAGTTCAATGATGCAGAGGTGGAAGATATGTCCAGCCATATACCTCTGGTTGGGAAGCTGTAAGCGCTCATATTAGCCTCTGTGATCGGCAATGGTGTAGAGCCAGAGGTAACCCAAGGGAACTCACATTTGCTATCCCAATCGGTGATGCAGATTCTGACGTTGCTGGAGCCATTGCTACTAGATAGATGGCGCGAGAAGACTTTTCAGTAGCCCAATGAAGATAACCTGAATGTGTGAGGGTTAAGGCGTTGGAAGGAGATATTTGGCGTTGATGGGCAAGAGTTGAGCGCGGATGGGTTAATTAATTTGGGGCGCCGAATATAAAGAAAGCATGGGGGCAAAGAAAGGGGAAGGGACTCTCTTCTTGGGAATATCACGTGATTCGGAACATTATATTTCCGACACCGATCAATTTTCA
>JAJDFF020000125.1:0-33416 GCA_021527025.2 Geoglossum cookeanum
GGTTCGCGGCTCGCGAACCCCTTAAGAGACCGACGAGGATGCTTCTTGCAACCTCATCGGTCAACGCACTTATTGTATATAGACCATCGTTAGCATAGACCGACTATATACACTACGAACCTCGAACACGTACACGAACCACTAGGTCGTAGCCTCGCCGAGATGACCGTCTGATCGTGAACCCGTACAAGCACCTGCGACCACTCACCTAGACCCTAACAGTTACCAAGTAAGCTGAGAGTAACTGTTTATTGTTTAGATATAATCTTAAAAAACACAAACTTCAACAATAATAAAGAAAGGTTTTCAGTATGGCCACTGGCGGGAATGGTATTTCCACTGGCTGATTTGGTAGGACTACCAGAGGGGTCAACCCCGATGAAAAATCTTATTTTCACCAGCCGATTTGGTAAGGCCACCGGTGACACATGTAAGCATCCAATAGCATAATGAGAAAAATTTTTCTTTAGCCTTCACCTCGCTCTGATTCTTGATTCTTGATCCAACATCGCCAGTTGCCTACCTCCCATGGATAATCTTCTCCCCCCAGACGAGGCCAAATACGCTACTCGAGAGACCCTTGTTAAAAGTGTCCAGGAGCATGCATCTGCTTATGGATATGCTGTAGCTATTAAGCGGTCTTGTAATAGAGATGGGGTCATTACTCTTGGCTATGATCATGGAGATGAATACTGATCAAGGTATGGAGTCACAGAGACATCAAGACTACGAAATACAAGTAGTAGGTATTCTCAATGCATAATTAACCTCATTTCTAATCTTCTTAGGCCACCTACAAAGCTGCCCTTTTCTGCTACAAGGCAAACTTAAGGATACCATTTGGCACCTTATAGTTAAAGATCCCTTACATAATCACGAAGCCTCTGGTGTAGCCACAGTACATCCTATTCATCGTCGGATGCCTCCTGAAGTCAAAGAAGAGGTCAGACGACTTACAGCAGCTGGAGTCACTGCTCACCAGATAGTTACTATAATACGGCAGAATACGAACCATTCACTCATTGCTCAAAATGTCTACAACATCCAAAAGCAAGTTCGCCTTGAGAGCCTCAATAGTAAGACCCTAACAGAGTCTCTGATTGCTGCCATTTCGGAAGGACAATATAAATACAGCTACAAAACCAGTCCTGACGGACGAGTTACATACCTCTTCTTTGCTCATCTACATAATATAGTACTTCTGAATTGGTATCCAGAAGTATTACTACTCGATTGCATATACAAGACGAATCGATTCAAGATGCCACTGCTCAACATTGTTGGATCTACATACACCAACAAAACGTTTTACATATCATTCTACTTTATGGCAGACAAGATAGAGGAAAGCTACAGATGGGCCCTAACTCAGCTCCATAGGCTGTTCTCACCAGACCGAGTTCCTGGAGTAATGGTTATAGACTGGGACCTTGCATTGCTAAATGCTATTGGTGAAATGTTTCCATGGTGCCATCGCCAACTTTGTACCTGGCACATTGAAAAGAATATTCTGGTCCATACAGTAAAATGGTTCCGCAATGAAGAGTCTTGGAATGCATTTTTAAGATCTTGGACTGAGATTGTAAAGAGCAGGAGCAAGGATGCATATAACACAAAATTAGATACATTTAGAAAGAATTATGAACGCAATTATACTCCACTATTAGAGTATATTAATAAAACATGGATTGGCCCATATAAGGAGGTCTTTGTATATGCTTGTACAGATCAGTATATGCATTTTGAATATCATGCCATTGCACGAGTTGAGGGCTCTCATAAAACTCTAAAAGATCATCTACAATAGGATTAATATAATGCTCACTAGCCAACATTCTGAGCATGACAATGCTATTGAGACTAACAAGTCACAAACTCCTCATATCAACAAAGGTCCTTTCTATGC
Organism: Geoglossum cookeanum; assembly: GCA_021527025.2. Lineage (NCBI taxonomy): Eukaryota > Fungi > Ascomycota > Geoglossomycetes > Geoglossales > Geoglossaceae > Geoglossum > Geoglossum cookeanum. The sequence continues at coordinate 1,907 of JAJDFF020000125.1, forward strand.
CCCATTGCTTGACTGTATATCTCACTATGCTCTTGGATGCTTATGGGACCAACGGCACTTGCTATCTCTACCTACGGGATTGCCAGAATGCACTAGACTTTTTACCAAGTCTATGGGTCTTCCATGTACCCATAGGATGCATGAGCGTATTGCAAACAATGGAGTGTTGCAGTTGGATAATATATATCCACATTGGCATCTGCTAGCAGCACTTCTTACCGTACAGCCTCTCATTTTGGAACCGGTGGTTGTGACTGAAAGAAGGTGGCCAAACTGTAGTGCTAGAAGTTAGCAGCCTCAAAATTCAACTTGCCGGAATCTATCAGCTTTTGAGAGATCTATTGGAAAGCCTATGAAATGAACTCAGCTTATGAGACGAGCTCAGCCTATAAGACAGGCTCAGCCTACTGAACACACCTAACCTAGGAAACAAACTCAGTCTACCAAACGTATTGATAAGACAAAGCAACAAAAGGCTTCTTCATCTTCTGGTTCTGGTAATGGCCATAAAGGGAAAATTGATTATGAAAATTTATCAGCATTAGCAACTTAAACGGAAAAGGGTATTGTTCAGCATAAAACAAAAGAAAAAAAAGCAAATACTGGAGGTTTAAGTGTTCATTGGCAAGAAGATGAGCAAAGTATTGACAGAGATAATTCAGAAGAAGACGAATTAGCAGAAAGAGAATTAAAAAGATTAATAGCATCTGAAGAAATAGCTTTACCTTTATGGACGAAGGAAAAGGATTTAGTTGATATGATAAGAGTAGGAAAAGTTTTTGTACAATCGAATATGCAACTAGGAAACCATCAACTTAATGCTGAGGTTAGATTATATATTAAGCTCTTTAGTATTGATATGCTGACAAAAATTTAGCAAAACTCCATTATTAAATAGCTTGCATTATCTGGTTTACTTCTGTATAGGAAGAAGGCTTGTTATTGTTCCTCACGATTAAGGTACTTTACCAAAAGATGTTAGAGAAAAATGAGGACTATATGTCCTTTGGTCTCGCTATACTGACAGAAATTTGGCAGAACTCCATTACTAGACTACCTACATCACCTAGTTTTACTTCCGGGCAGGAAGGAGGCTTATCATTGTCCCTCACGACTAAGACACTCAATCCAGAATTCCTGGTAAAGAGTTAGGACTATACTGCCTGTTGAGAACACCCAACTCTATAGGAGGGTAGTGGCTAGCCACAAGAAAGGGAGGAAGAGGAAAAAGAATGAGGTTGGGCCAGGTCTTAAAGAACTGGAAATTGCACCCAGGGCTGCTTTAGAACCCCTGAATGGCTCATGAGGCTCAGCGCGCCGAGCCGCACCCCACAACAGCCCCACCACCCCACCATACATCTCACGACAGCCCTACCACGCACCAAGCATTTCACTTAGTATTGTGGAGGCAGAATCTGAGCCGGGCGACTAGCTAGAATTCTTGGCGCGGGTAGCTTACCTACCTCGCTGCCGCTCGTTTTTTCGTAGTATAGAGCGACACGAAGCAGAGCATTGAGCACCCTACCCACCGGCCCCGATACTCTCCACAGTATCCAGTAACTTCAGCAGGCCGCAGCTCAGTCAATTCTTGTCCGTTTCATGAGATTTTTGAAGATTTGGAATCCTCTCGTCGAGCTCTTTCGATCTGCCGCCTCCAATTTGCCATTAGAAGTCCCTACGCCGAGCGAAATACCTCCGGACCACATTTTCCCCCTTATTTCTCAGCATTATGGGCCAGGAACTCAAGCAGAGGGTTGAATACTTAGTCAGGGACCTCAAAGCATATAAGAATTATGACTATGGATACAAGGGACTATGCCATGATATCAAAAATGAGCTATACTTGTGGAGAAAGAAGTAGAAAGATATGATAGTGGTATAAGTTCCTCAGCTATACAGAGACCTCTGAAAGCAAGCAGACTGCAAAACCAAGGGACAGCAGCTTCAGGACGCCCTTGACAGTGACTGGAACACCTTTCCAACCTATAGATCCGATGGCAACTACTTGAAAATTGAGGATAAGTATGAACACCTCCTTATCTATAAATTACCTATCCCAACACAGTATACTAAAACCCTGACAGCTACAGCAGACCTCATACCTTCTAGCGGTTTTAAAGAGCATAGGAGAGGCCAGACCAGTGAGAAATACTGGGGTTTATGGAGGAAATACATCAAGGAACCCAGAATGTCTGCGGAGTATATCAAGAATCTTCTCTTCTCTCAGCAGTGGCTAGATGCAAACCAGCCATACTTCAAGCATATGTCCAACATACTACACCTCTTAGACCCTCAGATGTATGTCAGATATGCCATTATCAACAGGTTTCTCCTTGAAAATCTTAGACCTTCCTGTGGAATTTGATATGCTTATGGGATTTTAAGGGGTATGACTGGGGAAGGGACTCTACATAAGGATGCTAGTGACTACCACTGCGGCTTTAATGTTAACACAGCTTGGAGGGACTTTACTACAGCTAGGATGGTGTTCTAAGAGCTGAAAATCACTATAGAGGTTCAAAAGGGGGAAGTTATCTTCTTTATATTTAGGATCCTGACCTACAATACGGTAGATATACAAGGAGGGGTTAGAAATGTAGTGGATGCTTTTGTTCATGAGACTGTATTGACCTGGAAAGATAGACAGCATGAGAAGGCTACAGGATATCTTAGGGGGGAACTAAAAAGAAAAAGGAGAAAAATAGATCAGGAGGATCTTAGGGCTAAAGTCATAGTGGGATCTTCTTCAGGTGGCATTAGGGGGGTGCCAGAAAATACTCAGGATGAGGATAGTAGTGGGACTGATAAGGAAATGAAGACTTTATACTATAGAGAGGCACTAGAGGGGGAGGAGGAAGATGAGGATCAGGACTAGTCTAGCAGGAATTTTTTTTATTTTATTATGTACTTGAGAACACTCTCTACTGTCTCTTATGTCTCTTATGTCTTTCTTTACCTGCGAGGCACAGAACTTTGAAGGGGGGCGGCTGTGGAGGAGAATCCTGCCCAGCGAGCAGTTAGGTTAGCCGGGCTACTTGTGCTTAGCAGGGGCAGCTTACCTGCCGGGACGGTATGTATACCAAGACCCTTAATTATCTATACTCTTTCATGCACCACCGGTGGCCCTACCAAATCGGCCAGTGGAAATACCATTCCCGCCGATGGCCATACCAAAACCCTAAAGAAAATAATATCAAAAATAAAAACTCCAGCTTTAAACCAGCAATTAACTTTTATTTTTTGCCAGCTTACAAACATTTAGTAGAAATATATCAAATAAGATATAAAATGGTATAAAAAAACCAATTATACTGGTTGCATTATTAAAATAAAATATCTTTTTACAACTCTCAACACAATTGTTTCTTATCACTCGAGGTACAATCATGGTAAGGAAGTCATCAACACTTGGCTTTTTCATGGAAATTTTCTATTGTATATTAAAAAAAAAAAATTTTTTTTTATAGAGTAAAAAGTATTAGCTACAACCTCAATGCCATCTAAACCAAAAACTGCAAGAAAAGAAGTTTCCGACATCAAAAGATCTGCTGTGATTACATGGCATAAAGCTGACAAATCTGTATATAAAATTGCTACCCCCGAAGCTCTTCCTCGTACCACCATGGTATCGATTATCAAACATGCACAACTTGCATGGCCAGCTTGCCTACCGACCACGTTACTGTAAGCCACCCGCGCCAAGAATTCTAGCTAATCGCCCGGGCTTAGATTCTGCCCCCACAGTACTGACTGTTGAGGGTTTTTCGGTGCCGGTGGGCAGGATGCTCTATTCTCTCGCGTGGTCTCTACATGCTACGGGGAGCCAAACGGCAGCGAGGTAGGTAAGTTACACCTTGCCCAGTGTGCAAACTAACTGTTCGGGCTCAGGAACCGCCTCCACAGTATCATGAAGAAATGTTAGAAGCAGCTCGAACCTAGAATGCATAACACGAAACGTTAAGTGTCAAGACTATTAGCGTGTTAGACTTCGTGTAGATATATAAAGACCTACGAGTGTCCACTTCGTAGAAGCAGACCAGACAAGCACTACTCCCCTACATTAGAACGGACCTCCATCCAACAAGAAAGATGGATATCTCTGCTGTACGAGGATAATACGTCAGCCGCCGAATTCCCTGGCCCCTTATGCGGGAAGTGCCACGGTCCCTAGTGGTGGGGATGTTATTTATCCTTATTCCACCAACGTACAGGATTCGTGATGGTTAGGGCCGGCCGTGCAGCAGCGCGAGGTCTGTTGGCGCGATTCTATTGGGTCTGTCGGGCGGATGGGAGAAGTTCTTGTTTGACTTACACTCTACTTGTAAGACCGAGCACTCAGGCTGCTTATGTAGCCAGCCGAGTGCTTATCGCGCTGCACCGAGGGCAGCCTCACGGACGCCTAATGGCGATGCCAACATCGCCATCGCTCGCCCATGGAGGGGTGCGCTTAGCCTAGCTAGGCTCAGCATTGTGGGGGCAGAATCTGAGCCCGGGCGATTAGCTAGAATTCTTGGCGCGGGGTAGCTTACCTGCCGCTCGTTTTTCCGCAGCACAGCCAGACACGAGAGCAGAGCATTGAGCATACTACCCACCGGCCCCGATACTCTCCACAGCATGCGCCACCCGCCCATTGCTTGGCCCAATTGCTGGCCCTCCATTCTATGCTCCTAATGCTCCGCGCGAGCATTACATAGACCGCAGTCACATAGCACTCCGTGCGATGGAGTCAGCGGCATGGAGTCCGGTAGCATGCTAGAATGCTACTGCTCCATTAATAGCCCTGACAACTGCAATCTCCGGCACTGCGTGTGCCAATACGGCGGCTAGGCAGATTACAACAAGGTCCAAATGCTCTGCAGGCTGCGGAAAAGATTCGGTGATCTGCCGCAATTGCAGATACACGTACTTGGCACCGCAAGACAACGAAAATGCGCCCCGCAGATGGCGCAGCCCCCACCACAACAACACTGCCCTGCGCACTGAGCCACATGCGGCAGGGTGATGCCCAGAGGTGGCTGAAGCTTTTGTAGCACTCCAGCCTCGCGAATACAGAGAATATGGGGATCGAATATAAGGCTGTTCCTCGCACTCCACAGATGTGACAGATAACTACGACGGAAGCCGGAGCATAACCTATAACAACACAAAAGCGGCTTTGCTCTTTCCAGTATCCGTGCTTGAGAATATACTCGGCAGTTGATATCCACAGCCTGAAGCATGAGTTTTGGATATGGCGTTGACGATATCATCCGCCTTGGACAGCTCGCATGGCAAACCTATAGATCATGCGAAAACGCACCAAAAGGCTTCAAAAATATATCCCGAGAAGTTTTGTCTCTGCATGCTCTGCTTGAGGAGATCGGAGAAAACCTCTCTGATGAAACTCTTTCGTCGACGAATCAAGCCTTTCTGAGGTCAATCGGAGATAGGTGCCGTAAGGTTTTGGAAGAATTACAGAGCCTTGTCGACAAGTATGAAAGCCCCGGGATACTAAGCAGACGAACTTGGGATCGGACGAAACGACATTCTACTGAGATTGCAGAGTTGAGATTCCGGCTGACTTCAAACAATCTTCGGCTTGCAGCGTTCATAAGGTGTGGCCATACCTTTTGTCCACTAAATGTAGGGTCACTAGTATGCATTAGGATATACTAACATCAGTATAGCATGACTCAAGTTACCATCAGGAAAAAACTCGACAAGTTCTTGCACGAGTTCCAAAATGGAAAACACAAAGATTCAGTCTTCATAACTCAGATAGGCGAGTCCCTTTCTACGGACGGAGAGCAAACACGGCGTATTATTCGGGAGGATCTGGAAAATATTGGGATAACGGTGGCAGCCTTTGATGCCAATAGGGACTTTATCGTGAACTGGTTCAAAGCAGCCATATCCACCGGAGCCTTTGGAGAACAAGCACTAGAAGATGCTTCAAGTAGCCAGACTTGCAAGTATGCTCTAATTGCTTGGGCATTCCGTTCCGACAAGGGGTTGATCAATGCCGCAGGTCAAGAGCAGGAGGCAATAGTGCAGCAGCTTCTAGAGAAAGGGGCCGAGATCGACGCGGAAGATACAGATAGAAGGACGGCACTGCACCTGATGGCCAAGGAAGGGCATGAGGCAGTAGCGCGGCTGCTTCTAGAGAAAGGGGCCGACATCAATGCAAGGGATTGGGGTGGAAGGACGGCACTGCACTGGGCGGCCCATGGAGGGCATGAGGCGGTAGCACGGTTGCTTCTAGAGAAAGGGGCCGACATCAATGCAAGGAATTGGGGTGGAGGGGCGGCACTGCACTGGGCGGCCCATGGAGGGCATGAGGCGGTAGCACGGCTGCTTCTGGAGAATGGGGCCGACATCAATGCAAGGGATAAGGATGGAAGGGCAGTGCTGCACTGGGCGGCCCATGGAGGGCATGAGGCGGTAGCACGGCTGCTTCTGGAGAATGGGGCCGACATCAATGCAAGGGATTGGGGTGCAGGGACGGTGCTGCACTGGGCGGCCAAGGGAGGGCATGAGGCGGTAGCACGGCTGCTTCTGGAGAATGGAGCCGACATCAATGCAAGGGATAAGGATAGAAGGGCAGTGCTGCACTTGGCAGCAGAGAAAGGGCATGAGGCAGTAGCACGGCTGCTTCTGGAGAATGGAGCCGACATCAATGCAAGGGATAACGGTGAAAGGACAGTGCTGCACTGGGCAGCAGAGAAAGGGCATGAGGCAGTAGCACGGCTGCTTCTGGTGAATGAAGCCGACATCAATGCAAGGGATTGGGGTGCAGGGACGGTGCTGCACTGGGCGGCCAAGGGAGGGCATGAGGCGGTAGCACAGCTGCTTCTAGAGGAAGGGGCCGACATCAATGCAAGGGATTCGAGTGGAGGGACGGTGCTGCACTGGGCGGCTAAGGGAGGATGTGAAGCGGTAGCACGGCTGCTTCTGGAGAATGGGGCCGACATCAATGCAAGGGATTGGGATGGAGGGACGGTGCTGCACTGGGCGGCTAAGGGAGGATGTGAAGCGGTAGCACGGCTGCTTCTGGAGAATGGGGCCGACATCAATGCAAGGGATTGGGATGGAGGGACGGTGCTGCACTGGGCAGTAGAGGAAGGGAATAAGGCGGTAGCATGGCTGCTTCTGGAGAAAGGGTCCGACGTCAACTCTAAGGATGGGGGTAGAAGGACGCCACTGTACCTGGCGGCGGAGGAAGGGTACGAGGCAGTAGCACAGCTACTTCTGGAGAAAGGGGCCTATGTCAACACCAAGGATGAAGATGGGGACACCGCGCTGCATCGGGCCTCCGACGGGGGGCACAGGGCCGTAGCACAGATGCTTCTGGAGAAGGGGGCTGACGTCAATATGAAGGACAAACATGGGAGGACAGCGCTGCGCTTGGCGACCGACAGGGGGCACAAGGCGGTGGTGCAGCTACTTCACAAAAGTACGCGGTTAACACCCAGCCTTGCAGCAATGACAAAGAGTGACGGCCTTCAAAACAGCATTGCGCATACCCATCCCGAGTTAAAGCCCACCGACCAGATCGTTTCCGTTCCATTCCAGAAAGAGACCTCAGGCTCGTTCAATACCACAATAAATAACATCAAAGGCTTCCTAGGGAACATGGTATATCTCATAATTTTCGTTCTTACTGCTGCTATCACGATTTTCGCTCTTACTGCTGCTATTGGCGCTGCTGTGAGACCTGCGACGAAAAGCTTGGTCTTGGGGGCAGCGGTCGGGTTGTCATTCCTGGCGGTCTTCATGGCAATATTTCCATATCTGCATGAAGTGTGGAAGGAGGATATAGCAGGGGCTAAGGGGAAGCCACAGCAAAGGGAAGAAGGGCCAGATTACGGCCCACCCGGTCAGCCAGTATTACGAAGTGAAAAACTCCGGACATCCTTCGGCTCCTGGCTCTCTAGGGTAATGCGACCATCTGTCCGCCCAGGCTATGAACGAATCACATGGATTTGTGTAAGTAATTTCCCTGATGAATGCCACTGGGGATCCCATGAAGAAAGCTAATCGGCTATGGTCGTAATCTCTAGGGTTGCGGAGAGTCTATGTTTGCCGATGTTAAGGAGATCCACCCTGGCGCTGCCCGCAGGATGGAAAAAACCCTGAGGCAGTCAGCCGCGATGGCCTTTTCTCATACTAGTCAGTCTGGTCCAACTGTGCCACTCCAAGCACATATACCCCCAGCAGAGCGGGCCCGGGCTGCGCAAACTAGTCAACAAGCCTCTAATACCCAGTCACCCACTTTGGATTCTGGAACTCCAAATGACATGGGGCGTTCTGCAGGCGGAGTCGCTAGCCTGCCCGAAGATACCGCACCTCAGTATTTGCTATTGTGCGTAAACAAGAATAATCTAGTGGGCCTAGAGCAGATAGAAGTCAATCCATATGGTACTGACGAGAACCTTTTCAAGGACATCCGGTGCAGGTATGACCGAATACGCAGGGCACATATCTGGAATCTCGGCATGGCCATGCCAAGCTGGCTTCGGATACCTGCCTGGCTCACCGAATATATCGAAGGAAGCCTCACATTCTCCATTCCCAAGTCTGCAAATTACGTAAGGGTATATATATAAACCCTTTCTAGGTCTTGCCCCCGTGATATATCTCTTATACTAATACAAGCAATATCGCAGTTCCACCTTGCTCCAATACGAACCCAAATCTGCCCCATAAACTTCAAATCCCCCTGTCTTCCACCCGAGGAGGAAGTTAAACACAAAAAGAACTACCATTACGAACCCTGTCCTACAGACGTTGAAGATTCTCTTCTCCACAACCAATTCATCCACGAGCTTCTTAAACCCGGGGAACACTTGGATAGATATTGGATCCATACTTTCCCGAAGAAGCTGAGACAAAAGTTGGAATATGACTCTAGACGGAGGGAGATTGGATGGGGCATACATATTGTTGAGGGACCCAACTTGTTGGCATTTACTTTTGTGGCGCTGGCGATTGTGCTATCGAGTGGGCTGCTCGCTGTAATATATTCATTGCTGGCGAAGGACGTGTCGTCTGGATTTGGGATAGGGTCATTTGTAGCTGCTATATTAACGCTGGGCCTAGCCCTTCAGTATTTTAGGTGGGAGCAAGTCTAATGGGATATATATTCCGTATTTGGCAGACTACCCCCCCGCTATACCCGTACCATTAGAACTTCACAATGCAACGGCTGCAAAGCCCCCTAGAGCGATAGAAGGCATGTTAAAAAGTGACTGTATGGATGGATGTATTTATTCGAAAAGATAATAACGCTGTAGGTATGCATAAGGCATAGGAAAGTTGAGCTACCCTCGCCAAGGGTTCTCTACTGCCTCTACAGTGCTGTGGAGAGTATCGGGGCCGGTGGGCAGTGTGCTCAATGCTCTTGTTCGTGTGCCTCTCTCTACAAAAAAAACGAGCGGCAGCGAGGTAAGTAAGCTACCCGCACCAAGAATTATAGCTAGTCGCCCGGGCTCCAAGCATACAAAGCAGATATAGTAGGTCTCTTCTCTGGAACACTAGTAAGCAACATAGCAGCACTCAGTACTTGCTTCTTGACATCTGCGGCTATTAGATGCGGGCAATCTTCCTTGGCCTGAGTCGGTGGCTTCCTACACGGCATGGCAACGGCTCCGCCTTCTTGGAAACGACAGTAGGCGGCAACGGCGTCGATTGTCGATTGCAACGCTGTGTCGGTCGAACTCCTCCTCCACTGTCGTACCCGGCATAGTCATGACTGTCTCAACCACGCACCTCTGCATCAGCGGCATCTTATCGACTAGTTGCAATTTGGTGTCTACAATGTATTCGCCCTATTACGTGTTGCCGTGCGCCACCAACAAGGGTGGAAAGGTTAGATTTTTAAAATGCTGCTAGATTCATCTTAGCTTTCCACCCTTGTTGGTGGCGCACTGCAACACTTAATAGAGCGAATACGTTATAGGTTATCGCTGAACTTAAACCCAGAGAGCTGCAGTGACAGCCATTGCTCGCATGATCACGCCTCGTATTCTCAGCTACGGCTGAGAAAACAAGCTTTTGGCCACAGTCTACTTCATATCCACATTATAGAAGGAAGCGCATATCCGAGTTCAAGTGTGAAAGCTGGGCCTACGACAAGTATCGTATCCTCCTCCTAAGATCAGTACTCTAATGCCCTGATATTTGATTGTTATGTCGACAGAGATTTCCTTCGAAGACCTCCCACTTGGGACCACAGTCAGCAATCAATATCTCCCCCTCGGGGTTGAGTTTACACTCCCCCCAATCTTGGTGGGGGACTCGATAGCACCGAACCAAGGCCACGTCCTTGAAGCAACAGATCGAAGCGGGTCAAATGAGTTCCCAGATTGGACGATCAGAGCTCGTTTTACTTCACCAACACATTCCCACGTCGGGTTGAGTGCCAATCAATCTGGGACAATCACGATTTTCGATGCCGCTGGTAATACCATTGGGAGTTCATATCTTCTTCGCATTAACCCAGGTTATATCTACGGCGAAGTATTTGCGACGAACGGTAATATAGCCTCTTTCGAGTATACGTCGCAGAGTTCCGTTCCTCTTAAAATTGATAGCCTCATATTCGATAACCTCGTTGCTCCAAGAGAGCCAGACTTCCGCCTCATTTACACGGGTGGCATCGTGTATATTAAGCCGGGCGAGATAGTATTTGTCACGGTATCGGTGATACGGCTTCTCGAATCCGAAGGAACGATTAACTTTAGTGTCTCATCTCTACCAAGTTCCATAATCGCATCTGCGACACCCCAGGTCTTCAATGGACCAAGTGGTGCAACAGTCTCGATTGGGATTCAAGGCCGTTCTTGGTCGAATAGCAATCCCATAGTCACGAACCAGCCAATTATCGTTTCTGGTTTACCTTCGCCTGAGGCTGGATCAACAACTCGAGAAGTCAACATACCCGTCACGGTACTGGAGCCCTATGACGCCCAGATCATAGGAATGGAAGTTACTCAGGCAATCCAGCCGTTTCAGCTCCCAGCCAAAGATCGGCCTACAGATGTGACTCCAGTGAGTAATCATTTTCAACTTAATGCTAGTATCTCCAGTTTTGAAACTCTTAAATGGTTTCGCAAAACCCAATCATGTATTCCCACTCCAACGTTTGCTGAACCTGAGATCCTCTAGGTCCAATACACAGGCGTACAGCTTGTGAAAGGGAAAATGACTCGAGTCCGTGTTTTCTGCTCCTGGCGTCAGCACCCCCGGCGAGGCGAACCCATTTTCGAGCTGGAAATAAGCGGGCACGCAGAAGGGAGTGCATTTACACTCCCAGAAAGTCCCCTAAAACCAGAACTTGGGGTTCCTTTCTTCGAAGGTGATATCGTGACACCAGCCATCCGTGCCCAGAGAGCAGCCGACTTCATCCTTCCCCCTTCATGGACGAAAGGAGACCTCCTGCTTCGCGCCAAGCTGATTCCAGCATTGTCTTTCGAACCAGATACATATGAGACCGATCTTGACAACAATAACTTCGCTTTGATGCATATCGTCTTCACTGAAGTTGTGGATCTGCATATCGTTCCGTTTCAACTCCGCATCAGAGATCATTATCTCGACTTTCCTCAGAGAGTGTTTGAGGAAACCAGGAATTTACTTCCGCTAGGTGATGACCAATTCTATCTTAGTAATTACTCCAAAGTTGTGGATATAACAGAGGTTGCTCTCAACACAGATGGCGATTCAGATGATCGAGGAATCGCTGTGAGGAATCTCTTGAGCCACGCAGTCCACGGTTGGAACTTCCGAGCCACAAGTCGGAATTTCCTCGTTGGGGTTTTCTCAGCGGACTTTGCTAGTCAAATTCACAGTCGGACGATGTCGGACGGATTCTGGAATGACGCGTGGAATTGGATTGCGGGAAAGGAGAGGGTTGCGATCGTTCACGATGGAGGAAGGCGTTTGGCTAATACTGCCCATGAGATTGGGCATCTGTGCGGTCGTCTTCATGCCGGTGAAGGTCAACCGCCCGTGGAAGCTTGGCCGCCTGACGAAAGAGGGTTGCTTGATGGCGTGGGAGTTGATGCACGCAATGGACGTGTCATATATCCTGGCGTTCCCGACGAGATTTTCGACTTCATGAGCTATGCCGGGACTTTTTCTGACGACGATTTGAACAGATGGGTGTCAATCAGGGGGTGGAATGGTGCTTTGAATTGGATCAAGCCAAATTTCTTCGATCTCCTGTTCGGTCTGACGAACCACCAATTGATGGCTGTTCAAAGCCTGACCTCGTCAATGCCCGCAAATGAATTGACACTTGAGAGCATGTCAGTAGAGAAACTTCAACGCATCATCGCTGAAGCATCTATTCTGCGTGCTTCGAGACATATCGTCACTGTATACGCCGATTTGAGCGAAACCAGATCAGCGCGAATAACTCATGTCGCCATGAGCGAGAATGGATATCCATTGTCAGGCCCTGAATCACAATACAAGATTGCCATCAAGGATGAATCCGGAACAATACTCGCATCAGCACCACCGTTACAAGAAAATGCTAGCGAAATTCCAGACAATTTCTCTTTCCTCAAGGCCACCCTTTCCGTGCAGAACCATGACAATATCAAGTCAGTAGAAGTGCACCTCAAGGGCAAAGTCATTGCATCACGCCACCGCCCCAAGAACCCCCCAGAGATCACGGGCGTTTCCATCCATGAAATCTCAGCTTCAGCAACTACCGCCCCAGGGCGTGAAGTTAGGTGGCGTTCTAGCTGCGAAGATGGCACCACACCTCTCGCTCAAGTCGACGTATCACTAAGCAATCAACAGGAGAGCTTGGACGATTCAGATAAATGGCAAAACATTTACACAGGTCCTTCCAATTCAAGTGGTATAAACACCACCTACCTCTTACCAGAAACATACTTTCCAGCAAATCCCTGCACACGAATCAGACTGCGTGTCTCAGACGGATTCAACGAATCTTCTTACATATCTGAGGAATTCCACTGTGTGGGTTTCGACCCCCGTGTTTGGATCGTCTATCCAAAATGCGACGCTAAATTTACTTTTGGATCGCATGTTTATCTTCATGGAGAAGCTATTGATGATCGTGAGAAACGTGTTACTAAAGGAGATGGATGTCAGGAAGAGGGGGTAAGGTGGACGGTCAATGGGAACTTGGTTAGTGAGGATGCGATTGCGAGTTGGTTTCCTGCGAAGGAGGATATGGTGGGTTGTGGGGAAGTGATGGTGAGATTCGAGGCCGTGGATTATCGTGGGAGGATGAAATCGGATGAAATCAAACTACTTGTAACTGGTTGACTTTATGGCGCTTGTTTCCCTTTGCTTTTTTTTGATCCTAGCATTGAGGAACGAACGGTGGGAGCGAGTGGCAATGGGACCTACTTTGCTATATAGCTCCTAGCTATGAAGATGTATTGGCGTATTATTAATCTCATTCTACTGAGATCATTTGGCGATTTTTTTGTCGATTTCAATTCTCAGCGCATGTTTCTTTCCTGGATAAGACGTTCCAGGGGCACGCGGGGAGACCAGTCGGCTTGCTGCTCGAGTACGCTCACATTTTCACCGTTTTACGAGTAGGTTACACACAATCCAGGAATACATCCTGTATCCAAGAATCTTACCTTCCACATATATGATTGAAAACCGTATTGAATGGTGAGGACTTCGCCAAGCCCAGACCGAGTCTTGTAAAAAAATCATGATTGCGTGAGGAAAAAAAAAAAAAAAAAAAAAAATTCCGCTCCATAGACTTATTATTATATATTAAATCCAATCGCGAGAGTTTTTTTTTTTTGGTTGGTTGATTCACACTGAAGCCCAACCAACGGAGTTATGGCTGTGTTATCTCTAGGCGGGTTGGAGTGGGGGGTGGGGGGGTGGATGAAAAGACTGAATCCAGAGATCAAGGATCTGGTCCCCTTTTGGGGGGGGGGGGAACTATAGAACATATATCATACATATCTCGGACTCGCAGGAGATCGTCATCCCCTGGCCACAAAGTTCTTCAATGGTAGCAAATGGGATGAAAAGAAGAGAGGAAATATTAGAGTATAGACTGCTCGACTAGTAGATGGCAGAAGCATCTCAATGGATAATAGTTTCCCCGTTCTGTAGTCCATTTGAGCAGGGCATTGCCCATCAGAGCGCCCTTTTTTTTTTTTTTTTTCCAAACACGACTGTTCCAGCAATACGAAACGAAACGAAACGAAACGGCTGAAGAAAGCCGCTCCATCTGTTCCACAATACAATAACAAGCCCGAACTTCCCGACACACACATCGGTCCGCTGGCTTGCGGTTGTCACCATCGTTTATTTTATAGGCTATTACCGCGATCAACATGATCCATGGCCGTCTTTGTGTCGAAACCCCCTTTTTTTTTTTCCCAGTTGCTAAAATACACACACCCCCCCAAAAAAAAAAAACACCGCACAAAAAAAAACCCCCGAGCGAGATAAAAGCAAAAAAAGCAAAAAGCTAAAAAGCTAAAAGCCTGAACAACATCATATCTATTCGCTATGTATGTATGTAGAATGTATATATATATATATTATGTATGAGTTTTTTTTTATTTCCGGGTCGAGGGTTTATTTATGTTGTTGTTGTGGGGGGGGGGGTTTGTTTTTTTTTTATTTTACACAAACGGGGAAAGTGTGGAGGGGGTTTTTGGCATAGCCCGTTGGGAGGTGGAATTGATTGGGGGGGGGATGCATGCCGTATTAGAAGGAAGGAAAAAGGGGAGAAGGAAGAAAGAAAAAAAGAAAAAAAGGGGGGGGGGAGCTATATTGTATTGAGAAGAGAAAAAAATAAAAAACCTCCGCCGTGTATGAGCGACTCTTTTTCTTTTATTTATTTCAAGTAAAAAAACACACACACCCCCCACACACACCTCTCCATAAACAAAACAGCAAAAAAGTTCAAACGCAAAATTCATCAGTTCCGTCCCGTTCCGTTCATCCCGTTCCTGTCAGCAATGAATTTCCGAATCCCCCGAACCCCAGAGCAAGAAACGGGAAAAAACCAGGGAATGCAAACCACTACCATGAGAAGGAAAGAAATGGGGGGGAAGATGTTTATTTTTTATATTTTATTTTATTTTATCGCTGGTACCGGCCCCCACCTTCTACGCCAGCAACGCCCCCGTCTCCTCCGGGGGTCCCCACACTCTGTCGGGTCCACCTCGGAAGGGGGTTGGTAACTGTGCGGTGTCTTCCCGTGCTGTTTTGGGTGCTGGCGCTACCGCCTTTCTCCTCGCTCAGGTGTTTGTTTTGGGGATTGGGGGTGCTCTCGTATGCGCTGGGACTTGAACGGTCTAGTAGATGCCTACTGCGTGGTGTGGTCTGGCTGGTGTTATTATTGTTATTGCTGTTGCTGTTACTGCTGTAGGAGAGGTTCGAGGATATGGGCGGGGTGCTGCTCGAGGACAAAGAGGCTGAGAAGTGGTGGCGGCGGACAGGGAGCGAGGAGGGGGGGCCCCGGTCTGGTAGGGGTTGGCTGGAGGTGTATTCGCGTGGGGGGTTGCGGGTGTAGTTAACATCGGTTGTGGCTCGTGAAGGGGCGCGGAAGCCGCCATCACGATCATCGTAGTCGTCAAAGTCACCCTGTCTGTTTCGTAGTAGGATTGTGGAGGTTCGACCTAGTCTGCTTGGGTTTGGTTGGGTGGGCGTTGTGCTCTCCTGAACGCGAGGGCTGTTGCTGTTGCCAGTACTCCCAGATCCGTTCAGACCATACATGCTCGTCCTCCGAGCTTCAAGTCTGCTCATGGTCCTAGGGCTCGGCCTTCCCAGTCCATTAATGCCGCCGGGGCCTTCCGGTTCTTGGCTTGCTCCCCTGAGTCTTTGGTTCAACACACTATCGGGTCTCTGGTTATTCATCGGGGTTGACGGCTCAAATCTGTTTTCTGACATTGCAATGCACAACTCGGTCAGACTCCGGCACATGCTGTCCGCCTTCCGTCTTAGTTGCCGATCCGATGCTAGACTACCTAAACCCCCTGAACCGATAATTGAGTGGGCAAACGAAATCCCATTGTGTTGGTTCGCACTCCCCATGGCTGCTGCAATTGATAGCGCATCGGAGGCAGTGGCTTCCAGGGCCTTGTAAACATCGGGATGAATCAAATCCTTCGATTTGGATAGTGCTGCGTGAAGTAAGGGATGAACGTTGGCTAATCCAGAGAGAGCAGGGACCGCTGAACCTGATGGAGAAATGCTGTTCCCGCGTCCTCGCTGGGGTGAAGACGACAAGGTAGTCACGGTGGTGTTGGCAGTCCAGGGTCGATCACCAGAAACACTTGACATGGCTTGTCCGGAAGATGCTGACAGTTTGAGCTCGAGATTTCGTATTCGGGATTTCATATCATCCACTTCATCCCAAACAGTGGACGGCGCGTTCGTTGACGCTGTGGATTCCGTGCCATCCGCACGAGGCGTCCCGGGGTGGCCGTTCTGACCGAGGGCGCTCGGTGAGCGATCTGGCAGAGGAGAAGAGTCCACATGAGAGGAGGTTAGACCAAGGTTGGACTGTCGATAGAGAGGGGTCCGCAATCCGCCAGGGCTGTCTGATGCCGACGGTCTTTGTGGATAGCTGCTGTTGGAGTCCGGTGACGTTTCTCGATTCGTGCCGGCACGCGAGAAGGACGCCCGAGGCGTCAAACCCAGCCGCTGCACTCTGCTCACATCATCAACTGGATGAGGAGCCGTACGGTCTTTAGCGGGGGCTTGGAAGTGTTGGTTGGGGGATTGGCTTTGTGACGGCTTTCGGAGATGCGAGTGTTGCCAGGAATCGTCGAGAGCACGTCGGGGGAGCGGAAGGGCGTCTGGATCATTTGGGTCGTGTGATGGGCGGCTTAGTGGGGATGAGAATGAATTTGGAGGTAGTGACTGTCTGTGAGAACTGGTTGTTGGGAGCCGAGACTATATGGGAGAGGATCAAATCATCGGGTTAGACCTCTTGTAAATGATGCGCGTTAAAGGGACATGGAATCTAGACACTTACTCTTCGACGGCTGCCCGTATCCCCAAGAGTTGAACTAGACCTGGCCAGATTCAGAAATAAATCCTCGCCTCCCTCGGCCCCTCCATTGGCCTTCTGGCCTTCATCCCCATTGGGCTCGAAATCTCCTTCCAAGGCGCGCAACGTCCTATCGCGATCATCTTCCAAAAGGTCCTCCCCGTAACGTGAAACGGTTCTCCCATTCATACTTTCGTCAGGTCGTGGGTGATTAGGTCGTGATATCTTTGTGAGATCTATAGAATCGTGATGGTTTAATTCGTTTGCCTCGTTATTCCTCCACAGCTGCTCTGCAATAATCGTGCCACTACTACTTCTATTCCCTGCGCCAAGTCCCACTAGTCCCGTCTGCGAAAGCGCTTGCTGCGCAAAGGCAAAATCGGTAGGGTTCCAGCTTCGGCGTGGAGCGTCTGTTGGGTACGGGCGTTGGGTGCTCAACGCTGGGGGTGGACCGGCAGAGGTTGCTACTCCATGACTGCTTCGCGACGCGGGTGCCCTTCTATTCTTCTGTGGCGGCGAACGGGGCTCGAGATCAAGCTGTCCTGACGGCGGTGGGAGGTATGGGCGCGAGGGAGGTGAGGGCGGTTCAGCGGACTGGCGGAAGTACTGATGGGAGGACTGATGGGACGAAGATGACGTCGGGCGTCGATTGTTGAGCGACGACGGATCTCTGGAGATCTGAGGCACAGGGATCCCAGACGAGGCTATCAGCGAGCCACGTCTCGAGTGCTTCCTTCGTGGTGGCTGTTGCGGCTGGGGGGGGTTGTGGTTGCGGGTGCTCTGGCCGGTGTTATAGTAGATGGATTCCTGCTGCTGCTGCTGCTGCTGGAGGGCCTGTGGCGCGAGCCCAAGACGGATGGGCGTGGAATGGTCGCGCTCGGAAATTAGACCCGCAGCAGCCGGGCGCGATTGATGGGACCCGGCTGGAATCGCGCTCGAGATCTTGTGGGATTCGATATCGATCGTGTCTCGCGACTGCGACTGCGACTGCCGCCGCCGTCTGTGGGGAGCGATGTAGGAGGGTTGTTGGTTGAGGTGAGAGGGCACAGGCATTGCCAGCTCAGCGCGCGAGTTGTCTGGAGAGAGCGTCGTCGCTAGAGACCCCGGGCTTCACGCTCCACTGCAGACATGCGCGATGCAGGAAGCGGGCGGGCAATTGGACGCAAACAGAGGAGCAGCAGCGTTGCACGAGCGGTGGATACAGCGTTGCACGGCGGATCTGGTATATCGAACAGAGCAAGTGCCACAGAGCAAGTGACGCTTCCGGAGTCTCGAGAAGGTTGAGGTCGTGCGGACGGGGCGTTGGGGTTAAAACGGGGGCCCCTCCCAGAAAAAACAACGCCCAGTCCCAGGAATCTCCACGCAGCAGCGTGGACGGGACAATTGAATCCCCAACTGCAAGGGCAGGCTGGTCTGGAGCCAATTCGACGCCCGCGAATCACCGCTGGAGAGCGTGCGGTTGGCTCAGCAGCGGCGGGCATGGCGATTGGCATCTCCACAGCCCAGGGGCTCGCCCACGCAGGGCCTCACCATCGCTCATTGGCGGCTGCAAGAGCCAGAGTATCTGTACCAGCGCGCCCCCGCGCACTTTGGCCCCATTCGACCTCCATCATGGGATTTGGTTTTTCTGTAGATGCGGTTGAGAAGGTCCTGCATGTCTGCCTCCTTTTACCCCCCGTACGATATACGTACATGTACGAGTACAATATTCAGTAATACGCAGACCTCGACGGCGCGGAGTTGGTGATAATCACCATCCTCTTTTGTTGTAAAGCAGTATCCATGATTGAAACGGGTAGGCACGTAGGTGTATGTGTTTATGTTTATTATGTGCGTTGTAGATACATGTATGTAGATGCACTTGTCCAAGGTACGTACTAACGCACGGCTTCTTCTCCACTTCTCCATCTTCCCCCATCTCGCTGCATGGCATCAGTCTGGCGGCAAGTCTGCCCCTATGTAAGTCACTTTGTTGCGAAATGAAAAAGGATCAACCCCCTCAACCCGCCGGTTGCGTATTGTGCAAGTCATCCGTCTCTATTGTGTACATACGGAGTAAGTGCCTGAGCCACACGTTACAGAGTATGTACAGAATACTCCGTGCTTGTACAAAGTATGTATGTCTGTACAAGTACCTGTACAAGTCCAGACACGCGCAAAGGCAACTACGCGAGTGACAAGTGACAAGTGACAAGTGACAGCTGCACAGCCCATCACGACGCAGCAGCAGGTGCACGGCCACAGGAGAACACGGGAATTGCAACCTGAAACCGTATCGATAAGAATAGGAAGAAGAAAAAGTCCTTGCTGCTGTTGCTGCCACTGCTACACGTACCACCACTACTGCTGCTGCTCCAACCGGGGATTTCACACTCGCACTCGCACTCGCACTCGCACTCGCACTCGCACTCGCACTGACACTGCACAGGATACGCCCGTACTCTTACATGTAGAACACTCTAAGCAGAAGGGACAAGCAAATGGAACGACATCGGTGCCTGCAAAGCCCGTCGCCGGCCACTTCTGCCCGCATCGGCTGTGCTATTTCCCCGTGTCCCGCCATAACATCATCATCTGCTTAGAAATCGGGTTGAAGCTCAAAAGTCGGATCAGGGAACAGATGGACGCGGATGGAATCACGATCAGCGTAACAGGCTCGTATTCGAGATACGGCAGGGAAGGCGCAATTGCATAAAAGGCCCGTGGCTGTCGGCCCTGATGCTCGGCCGGCTCACTGTATTGAACAGGCACCTTGTATTCTCATCATCGAGAAACAACTACAACAACAACAACAACAATAGCACATCGCCGCCTCTACTCCCAGCAACAAACACAATGGCCAGTCAGCCAGATCTCACTCTGTACACCGCCCAAACCCCAAACGGGATTAAAATATCCATTGCCCTCGAGGAGCTTGGGTAAGCCTCTCCACTGCCCCTCCGGCATGTACTGTACTACTATACCTAACCCCACCACGCAGTCTCCCCTACAAGACCCACTCCATCGCCTTCAGCAAAAACGAGCAAAAGTCCCCCGCCTTCGTCGCCATAAACCCCAACGGCCGCATTCCTGCACTTACCGACAATTCTTTCTCGGACGGCAAGCCCATCCACCTCTTTGAATCGGGTTCCATCCTCCAATACCTCGTTTCGCGCTACGACCCGGACCACAAAATCTCCTACCCAGCCGGCACGCGCGAGTCCTACGATGTCAACAGCTGGCTATTCTTCCAGAACGCGGGCGTGGGACCCATGCAGGGGCAGGCTAACCACTTCGCGCGGTATGCACCAGAGAAGATCCAGTATGGCATTGATCGGTACAAGAACGAGACGAAGAGGCTGTACAACGTACTGGAGGAGCACCTCAAGAAATCCGGGTCGGAGTATTTAGTCGGCAACCGCTGCACAAGTAAGCCACTCCCCCCAGCCAGGCTAAAAACCCCTACTAACACCCCGAAACCAGTCGCAGACATATCCCTCTGGGGCTGGGTCGCCAGTTCAGCCTGGGCCGGCGTCCAGATCGACGAGTTCCCAACCCTCAAAGCCTGGCGCGATCGTATGCTGGCTCGACCGGGCGTCGAGAAGGGCCGACACGTGCCCTCACCACACAAGATCGCAGATCCAGAGCAGAATAAGGAGGAGGCGGAGAAACACGCGGCAGAGGCCAGGAAATGGGTGTTGGAGGGTATGAAGGCGGACGCAAAGTAAAACAAACCAAGTAAGCAAGAAAGTAGGGGAGCTCCACATTAAAATTAAAAAAAACATGTACTTGCTTGCTTTCTTTCACACATGCGTTCAGGGCAGAGAAGCTCAGAAAATCCGTCCATTCATCGAGAAAAAGATGGCTTTTGCCCTTGCTACAGCCTTGTTTTTTTTTTTTTACGAAATGCCTACTCGGTTGCTTGGTACGATACGTACAATACAGAGAGAAAGAAAGAAAAAAAAAAAAAACTCCCCATGCTGGAACTAGATTCTCCCAAAACGCCTGCCACAAAAAGGATAACAAATCCTCAGTGTCCATGTTTCAGATTTTTGCTTGTAATCGAGAGAGAGAGAGTACGTCCCTAGGAAGTGATGATTATGCAAGCAAGTAAGGGGTAAGATGATTGCAAACCCCCCCCCCCCCCACCCGCACGCTCAACTAGCCCACCCACCATTCTTAAAAAATCAACAAACATCTCGAAATCCACATTAGCGACAGCCAGCATAAAACCCTCAAAGCCAACAAATGATACACACAACAGCTCCTGCACCCACCCCACGCTAGAAACACACAAGAGCCACTTTTCGCTACTCCCGGCCTTGCCCGTGATGCACAGGTGTAGCCCCTAACACGTGTAATCAATCAGCTTTATCGACCCAAGAAATATCCAAGGCTAGAAAAAGGGGGAGAAAAATAAAACCCCAAAATACCTAAAACCCAACCAATTCCAGATGCTAGCCCCCCAGTCACCATGTTGCTCACCATGTCCCTTTTCCTTACCCTTCCGTCGCCGTCAGTCCCGCCAATACCGCCCGAATCACCGCCCGCGGCACTAGACCCACTGGCGGCTCTTTCGCGTTCAGCGCTTTGTTGCGGCTTGCTTGCAGCCGATGCCCCCTTTAATGGGAACGCGGATTTACTGAGTGCAGCCGCTGCGCCTCTGGCAACGTCAAATAACCCCATCGGTGCCCCCTCGCCAGATTTCAGGTTGCCTCTGCCCTCTCGTTGGGAGGTTGGCATAGATGGCGATGCAGTGAACTGACCGGGAATTCGGTTGTCCCCTTTATCATCCCATTTCTCTGCTTCCTCGGTCTCACGGGCAATAAGTGTGTTCAATTCTTCCTCACATCTTCGCCATACCCCTAATACCTCTGGTAAGGCCGCGCTCGGCGCGAGAAGGAGGGATTGCGATAGCAGCTCCATACGCATTTCTAGGTGGCGGATCTCAGGATTTGCGGTGCCGGAGGCCGAAAGCCGCGATTGGCTAGAAGGAGTGTTTGGGCGAAAGCGCCCTGCCTGGAACGCAGCGCGCCACGAGACATCGTCATGCTGCTCGTCATTATCGAATGGGTCACCTTGCACAGAGGCGGTCGGGCTTCGAGTTGTCTGAGAGGCTGCGGTCGTAGAAGGGACAAGACGGTTTATAACGTAAGAGTAGGCAGTTTCAAAGTCATTCTCAGCTAGAGCAGCCTCGGTGGCCATTCCGATGATCCTCCTCTCTGCATTATGCACGAGCTGTGCCTGAGCCGTAGCTGTATCTTGCCCTGCATTAGAAACACCTGCCTCAATTAGATTTCGTCCAATATCCAGTAGATCATCTAGTTTCGTGTAGCTTTTGGAATTCTGCTCGAGCACTTTCGCCAGCAACGCTATAGGATCTTGATGTACTCGGATGTTGACGGGCTGGAAGGGCACACCATGCTGGAGAGTGAGAGAATAGAACGACAGAGCATGTGTAGCAGCAATGAGCTTTTCGGCCCGCCGAACACCATCAGACTTCGGAGCGTTATTCGGATATAGCATCGCAATGCTATCGGGGGATTAGTATTAGAGGCCTACGGGTAGGGTTGGTCCAGCTTACGCTTCGCTTGCCTTCTTAATCCCCCCACGGGTCTTGTTACCATTACTAGCATTATCATAAAAAGTCATAGCCGTTTCCACTACAACCTTTTCGACTTCTTCCATGGTGAGGGGCCGTTTGGCATCCGAAGTGTTGATGTATAACTCTAAGACAAGGTCGTAGCCTGTATGTCCTCAATAAAATAATGAGTAAAGTAAATTCCCCTAATGAAGAAACGGTAGTTGACTGCATGGGACTATGTGAAGTATTTCTGCAATGTGAAAGTAGCCACAAGCTCGATAGGAACTCACGTATATCGTTAAGCAAAGCTTTTAGTATCTCCACTTCAAGAACGTTGTACCCAACTCTCCCCAATAGGCCATGTCCTTTCCTAGGTTCGCTATCAACGGCACTCGGGCTATCTGCACCCCATCCCCACAACCACATAATTTCGCGCCTCAACCGCTTCCAAACCTTCTTTTCTCTTTTCGAAGTGCCGGAAACGCGATGCAGTACCCTTTGTAAGACTCCCCTCTGGTCTCCCTCGCTGCCAAATAGGTAGAGTTCCACGACTCTCACGAGAGGAAGGCCATGGCCCATTCCCCCTAGTATTGATGCTGAGAGAGTAAGCGCATTTAGTAGCGAGAGTAGACCCTTAGTTGGAGTTGTGATTGGGTTGCCAATGTGCAATAAATTGCTTCCGGATAGGTGTAAGAGGGAGGTGTCAGTTGATATAGCGAAAGGTGGGCTTAGGGTCGGTAGATGGGAAGGGCTGCTGATAAGGTCCGACGACGGCAATTCAATATCCATAAGAGAGGCTATCCGAGCTAGTATTCGTTGAACTCCTCCGAATGTCTCTGTTGACGTGTCCGTTGCTGAGAGGGTAGCCGCAATAGCAGACTGAGCGTACCGTCTCCCAGCACTCGCCTGTAGGCTCTCATCCATGTAGGGTTGACCACCACCATAGTCCCCAAGGTCGACATCCCCTGGGCCATCCCATTGCTCAATAGCTTCCACTACAATGGGAAATTCCACAGCGGCCATCTCCACGATCCATTGGAACACGTAGCTCCAAGCACTCTCTAGGTGTGTTTGGGTCTCTGATATCGTTCCATGAACGGATAGCACATCATCACTCAATGCTCCATCCAATGCCCGTCTTTTATTTCTAGTAGCCCCACACATCCAAGGTCCAACCAGACCCCTCAAGTCCCTCCCAACCCTTGCCTTCCCGTTCTCCTCGACAGTCCCGCCGCGTCTAGTTCTACCAAGCAAGATAGCCACACCAGCCTCGTCACTCAGCTTGCCAAACTCGGCCAGCGAAAAGGCAGCACCTTCCTGCGGGTAGTATACGTAACAAAGCCTGAGCAATGGCAAGACCGTAGAGATGAACCACATATGGAGGTATTCAGAGTGTCTCAGAAAGGGCGCGATCAGTTGCGGAAGCAGGGTCAGAAGACCCGTCTGTGCGTCTACCTGGTGGGCACGGCTGATGAGGAAGAGTGTGATATCGTCGGGGATGGGCTGCCAGTCGATTGGTGTCGATGGGAGATCCACAAGATGCAGTTTCCGTGCCCTCTTGCGGGCTTCAGCATCAGTGAGGTCCTTGACAGAAGAACAATCAAGCTCCACAACGGCGCCATCCCGTCCACAAGAACCCGAAACAAGCTCCTGCACAAACGGGACATACAGTGACGGGCTGGTGCTCTCAGGCAAGAAGGTCAGCAACAGGCGCAAGATGAGTCTCAAGCGAAACGTATCGGTGTGAATAGCTGCTAAAGTCCGCAACGCAGGGATATTGGAGTCGCTCGTGAGCTTCGTGGCCAGAAGCAAAGCTTTTGCTGATGACAATTCCGCAGGCACAATCATGCTACCGGGGGCAGCCCAGAGGCGCTCACACACTCTCTCTCATGCGCGCTCTCTCCCTCTCTCTCTATCTCTGGTGAATGCCGTCGATGGAAGTGGTCCTGCTAGCGTGCAGCTTCGCCAAGTTGGCCACAAAAATTCCAGAACGCGAACCGCCGGCCCCACAACAATTATTATTATTTATACATGTACTTATTATACTACACCATACATACACACGCATCTACAAGTATGCACAGTACACAGTACTTGTGCTCCGCAACACGAACTTGCTCTCCAGGGCACAGCGTCTGTGCCTTATACCGGGCCGGGGCTCTACTTCCCCAGCCTGAAAGGGCTTGCATGATAGCTACAGGGAATTCTCAACAGTTTAGCGCTAGCGATCGTCAGAGGCATCGCAGGACCACCACCCAAATTGTATGTGCACTATTTTATTTCTAGACGTATCTAACATATCCCGTCTGTCCAGACTGAGCGAGCTACCTCCCCCCTCTTCCCCACGCAGACCACTACTAGGAAGCGGTAAGAACGCTCAAAGTCCAGTATCACCGACTTCGATCCATCTCCAATTAACACATTAGCGAGTGACTACAGTGACCCGAGCATTACATAAAACATCCCCCGTGTTTGAACAGAATGGATCATCGTCCAACGCCTAAAAAAAAGAAAAAGCCTGGAGGACTCTCCTGGAGTCCCAACGAAGCACCGGCTAGGCGCAAGATATGGAACAAGAATTCATTGTGGGGAAAAGGTCTCTGTGCAAAGGCAAGATACAGAGTCCAACAGGGTTTTTCTGCAGCAATCGGCCGAGCTTTGTTACAACAAAACGTTGCGCCATTTCATGCCAAGACGAGGTTCGCAAGAGACGTGCAAGACGCAAAAAGAGACGAAAGAATGAAACGCAAAAGGAGATGCTCCCTATCCCAGGACTTCCAGACCAGAGAATGAAGGAAAAAAAGAATATCCCCTAAAGTATTTGTCCCAAGAGAAAAAAAGGCGAGAACGAGGAAGGGTATTTTATGCAAGAATAGACAGGAGGTATCTTATAAGGGTGAGAGTTTCGGTGAGTAACATGTTTCCAACATCTCTATGACCAGAAATCATAAGACATCGAAGATATTCCTCACGATTGGTGCCTCGCCTCTCTGAACCGGGCTTCTCGGGTCTGCAAAGAACGGAGAACTGTGTAAGCCGCCGATAGAGAACCCAAAGGATGATGCCGCTTCGGCAACGTGGTTCGCACCAAACGGCGTCATAAACTCCGCTAGTCGGGGAGACATCAACGTAGGTGTCGGCGGTGAATCGCGAGGGTCGACCACCATCGCTTCTTGTTGAAGGGTACTTCCTCTGGGATGCTCCACTAACGCAGCGTTTGACGATGACACTCCATATCCCCAAGCACCAGCGCAACCAGCTTCCACAAACCCACCCACAGGGATGAATGATAGTGCGGGAGGAGCGGAAGACGGACCGGGTGTCACGTCCCCAAGCCCATTAGCGCAAGTAATCTGGAGTGGGGTGAGGGTATCAATAGGTGACGACCGGTCCCTGTCGGCCGGCAAGGGCGCGGTTTGTGGCGGTTCCGGGGGAAGTTCAGTGCAGGTGTCAGTTAAAAGCGATGGCCGGGTTGTGGGGCTACCGCTGCTGACGGTATTAGAACGCCCATTCGCAGCTTTCGGTCCACCACCTGCTCGCCGTCCTCGGTATCCAGGTTGGATTTGCCCATTTTTCCTCGCAAGTGCATTACGGAACTCTGAGAGCTGATAAATCAAACTCATATTAGGTCCAATCCATCTACTTCGTTCCTTGACTGCATCGTATGCTTCCTGGACCGTCTGCGACGGCTTCTTATAGAGGCCATAGGCGATAATGAGGCTGGCCGAACGGCTTACTCCGCATTGGCAGTGCACCAGAACCCGTTTCCCTTGCTTGACGCGGTCATCAATGAGTTCGACCAACCTAAGAAGATCATCTACAATGTTGGTGTTGTGGTCCCAAGGAACGTACACGTATTCAGGTTCTCTGGGTGGCTCGACCGCCTTGGGCGTGGTTGGAGACAAAGTGGTTGGCGTCTGGTTATAGATATTTTCAAGCGCGGTATGGAAAGTTGCGATCGTAGATGCGGTCTCGGGGACCGGTACATCCGCGTCGTGTAGCTCCTGATCCTTCACTTCCAAAGCCGCTTGCGCCTTCGCCTCTTGCTCTCTCTTCTCAGCTGCCACTTTGAATGGGTTTTTTACTTCTCTCGCGACATTCAATACCACGTCAAAATGCGACGCCTCCTCGTCGTTAGGCTCCAGATAAAGATACACACATGGGTCATATATGCACACAGGTCCGCTAGGATAGGCTGGTGATTTCACCTCCTGCGAAAGTGGTGGCTCGATGTCCTCCTCTTCCAACTGGTCCAACCGGAGTGACTTTGCCGGCGATGCCTGTTCCGAAACCGTATCCACGAGGTCAGTTGATTCGGAGTAAGGAATGGTCTGTATTTGCCGCGGAGGATGGAAGAGCTTTGCGGCGCGTTGGTTACCGAAAGATGGCAGTTGCATACCTCCCTCAACCCCTACCGTCGGGGAAAACAATGACAGGGAGGGTGAGGACTGATGGTGCCGAAGTAACGCTGGCCGGTAGTTTGACGGGGTAGGAGGAACTATCCTCAGTCCCTTGTTTCCTCTCTCCATTAAGTTTCCAGTTCCCGGAGGCAGAATAGTTAACCCGCTAGGCTTCCTCTTTGGAGGTTTTGGTGGTACGATGAAGGATGGAGATGAGGGCGCAGTCATAGGCAGGGAGCAGTCTCCAAATGCGGCGGTGTTGATCTGCAGAGCTGGTGGTGGGGGAGTATTTCTCGTTGGTGCAGCCATGTTCAATGAGAGATTTTTTGTATTGCGTGCTTTTCTTCCTGGGGAAAGTGGGCGGTTATAACCTGGCGGAGGACTGGTAGGCGAACATATAGATAGGTCTTCGGCAGATGGAATTCCACACCTCCTAGAGGAGAAAGACGAAAGTGGGAGTATTGAGATTGGCGACTCTGGTGACGAGCCTGGGGATGTATCAGCGATGGAAGACGAGTCAACCGTCGAAATTGTGGTGGTTGGAGATGAATCGGCAGAAGCGGAGGTAGAAGTTGAGGTGCTATCGTGATGCTGGTGAGATGTTTCGAAGTGATGTCCGTTACTCATTACAGGGACAGTTCGATTTGCAAATGGTGCTGCGTCTAGCCGCGTTTGGATTTCCCCATCTGCATCCTCTGACATCCCAGACATATTACTATCCACCTCGAATACCGACATAAAAGATGGTAATGGCGACTGTAGCGTCTGCGATGCTGCCATACCCGGCGTTGTGGACGCCCTATTCAAGGAAAATCGTTGCTTCAGGCTGAAGGGGGTACGCCGATCAGCACGCAATCGTAGAGACGATGTTGGGAAGCCGGTGGATCTCGGTTCCAGACGCTTCCCTAGTGATGGTGAGAATGGATCGAAGTTTGAAATGGCTGTAGCTGGTCTTTTGCGGGTTGGACTGTTAGTAGCCATGCCGCGAGATGCAAGAAAGAGGTGGCGACGAATGGGTCTTGATCAGACGAAGGCAGACAAGTTCAAGGTAGAAAAGAGAAGGTATGGGACAGGCAACATGTCTTGACGCCGTGGCGCCGATATAACAACAATACATACAAAAGTTGCTACACTATGCCTACACAATCAGGTTGGGGATGGGGAAGGGGGAGGAGGGGGGGGGTGGAGGATAAAGAGGAACCAGGTGCAAAGCAGAAGAAATTTGGGGGGGGGCAA
This sequence comes from Geoglossum cookeanum, assembly GCA_021527025.2. Taxonomy (NCBI): domain Eukaryota; kingdom Fungi; phylum Ascomycota; class Geoglossomycetes; order Geoglossales; family Geoglossaceae; genus Geoglossum; species Geoglossum cookeanum. The sequence continues at coordinate 30,105 of JAJDFF020000125.1, forward strand.
ACGTACCGTGACGCCTGGGAAGCGCTCTGCTTTAATTGAGGCACAGCGCGAAACGAATGCTCAGCCTGGATAAGCACCTATGCCCTGCCACACGCGCCAGTCCCTATAAGATGCTCCACCACACAACACAATAAGCTATTCCGGGGTGTAGGGCGTCAACGTGCGTATTGTTGCCCACACCGCAAAGAGTTTCCCTTCAGCTAGTCCAGAGAAGGCGACAATAAGCCCGTATTACTCCCAAGCTTCAACCTAAGCAGGCAACCCCGATGACAGACGGAGCCCAGACGATAGCTGTTGCGGGCTGGGAAAGTGTAAAGAAAGGAAGGCACCAAAAATGAGTGTTGGGGTGAACGGTTGGAATGTGCGGGTGTTGGTTTTTCGGCCGATTGAGTGTTATTCCCGTCGGATCAATGCAGCAACTAGGTGAGGTTTGTGCAAGGCCTCTTCACAACACAAGTGCCGGCGACCGATAAAAAGGCTTCGTACACTCAACTCCGAGGCGTCGGATGACAGAGAAGAGAGGATTTGAGGTTTGGATGTGTCGCAGGAAAGTGCGCCGAAACTGGGGGAGGAGGATTGAGGCGACAAGGCGGGGCGTGGGAAGGGTGTTGGTTTGTGTGCGTGTTGCAGTTGAGCAAAGGATCGAGAGGCTACACGCCGGAGCGAAGTGAGGGAAGTCTCAAAAGTCGCAAAAAAACCAAGCGGCGGCTGGCGAGGACCAACCAGAGCGGCAGCCGAAGCGGAAAATAGACACCAGGCAAGGGAACGGCGAAGGGAAGGGAAAAAGGGCCAGCGGACCAGCACGCGAGATGATAACCCAAGTCGGAGGTGGTAAGAATGACGGGGGTGGTGAGGTAAGATTGAGGCAGGAAGGAAGTAAGGGAGAAGAGGAGAAAAGAGAGAGAGAGAAAGAGAGAAAGAGAGAGAGAGAGAGGGAAGGGGGAGGGGGAGAAGGTAGAAGGAAGTTAAGATAATTGCACCTAAGGATAGATACTCGGTACCTCGTACTCCGTACTCCGTAGAGCAATGAGGGGGGCACTATGTATGGAGCAGGTTAGGTTAGGTACGGATGATGATGGGGGATGGGGTTTGATGGCACGTAAATTGGGAGGGCGGCGGCGAAAGAGAGAGAGATGTGTGTGGAAGGGGTGTAGGGTAGGGCAGTAAGTTGCTTGGTGGGTCAATCGCCACCCATGCCACACACACACGCCGTTGTCTTCCCACTCTCTCTCTCTCTCTCTCTCTCGCACTCACTCACTCACTCACTCACTCACTCTCACAGCCAAAAATAAGCGTGCTAAGGAGCGACTAGCAGCGATGCAGCGATTTTAGCAGCGACGACGACAGGGCAGGGGATTGGCTCCATGCAGCGACAAAGAGGGTTGAAGAGTCAAAGAGTCGAAGGGGGGGGGGGATGGGGGTGGGTGGTGGCAGAGCAGCGAATCGGGGGCAGCCAGAGCCAGGATCGAACAACAAGCAACAAGCACCGGGGGAAAAAGCAGCAGCAGCCCAGCAGCAGGCTCTCCAATCCCTGGTCCCATCCAGTCCTGTTGTTTCTCTCTCCCAGTGCCCTTGCTTCCTGGCTGGTGCGTGCGTGCGTTGCTCCCCTCTCTCTCTCTCTCTCTCTCCCTCTCTCTTCGAGGCAAAGCAGCCAGCCAGCCAAGCCAAGCCAAGCCAAGCCAAGCCAACCTGAACCGCCAAGCCCGGCCGGCGCGAAAAATAGCAATTTAGATCCTAAATCAGGAAGAAAAAGCAAAAAGACTTCACGATGGCGGCGCTCTCTCTGCGACTGGCCAATGCTAGTGCGCCGGTCGCTGACTGGAGCGATTAAATGACCTTTTTTTTTTTTTTTTTCTTTTCTTTTCTTTTCTTTTCTTTCCTTTCCCCATGCTCACCCGTCGCCTTCCAAAAAGTCCGGTCCCGGGCGAGACGCTTTGCTGTGCAACGCCACGATATTGTTGGTGTTTAGTTGGTTTACATATTTTCTTGCACAAGAAGGACTTTTGTCCTTTTCTTTGTAGTATTATTATTATTATTAATATTAATATTATTATTACTATTCTTCTTCTTCTTCTTCTTGTCCCCTCCTCTCGTTCGGCCCCTCCGCACGCCGCGTCGCCTCGCCAATGGGAGCGCTCTGCTGAGTGATGCCGAGCTTGTCATGCGCAAAACACTTCTCTCCTCCTCTGCCTCCTCTCCTCCTCCTCCCATCATCCCGGTGTTTGACAAGTCGACGAGGGGTGGTGGGTGGTGGTGGGGAGGGGGAAAACGGAAAACACGGACCAAAGAAAGTCCCTCGCTTCAGTTTGGGCCGGCGCACACAGCTCGGGATGAAACGCCGGCAGCTGTTTCATCGCCCCAAGCCGGAAACGAGGGTCGGGGCAGGGCATCATCGGTCGATCTGCTGCGGTCAAACTCGGTCACGCCGTTTTATTTTATTTTATTTTTACTCTTATTTTTCCTTTTCTCCATTATTTTCCCATATATTTTTTTTCCTGAGGCGAAAAAAAAAAATTTTTTTCGCCCTGTTGTCTAGGCTTGCGTCGCGCACATACGCAACGTTCAAAACCTCCCGCAAAACAATACGGGTTTCAACGAACTGCGCACAGGCGCAAAACCCCCCCTGCCCTCCGCCACCCCAGTTCGGAGACGACGAAAAAGCTGCGGTTCAGCTCGGGGCAACGCGGCTCTTTTCTCAGCAATAATAACAATATTATTATTATTATTACTATTAACAACAACAAGGAGGAATTCCAAATCTCTCCGCTCCCCGCGCGCGAAAAAAAAAACTGGCCGGAAATATAAAACAAAAAAAAAAAAAAAAAAGCCGGGAAGGGTAATGATAATAAAATAATAAAAAAAATATAAAAAAAAAGGGTGGAAATGGGAATCGGGGATTTGCTTAAAACTAAGTTGACTTTTTTTTTGTCATTATTATTTCCCCGATACCGTTTTTATCTTTTTTCTACATGAGAAATTTACCAAAAAATTTTTTTTTGGGGTGGGGGGGGGGGAAAGTGAACCAACCCATCTATCCACCCGGCTAGTTAGTAGCTAGCTAGCTGAAGAGAAAGGGCGTAAAAAGAGAAGGAAAAAAAAATTATAAATATAAATATATATATATATATATATATATATATGTTTAAAACACAAAAATATATCCATATACATATACAAAAAAAAAAACCCACAACCCCCCCCTACTTCCCCCAACGGCAAAAAAAAAAAAAAAAAAAAAAATTAAAACAGAGCCCGGTAAGGGAAAAACAAACCGATTCGGGGAAAAAAAAAAAAAAAAAAAACCCCCCCACC